>PVHP010040945.1:0-15640 GCA_004024765.1 Zapus hudsonius | reverse complement strand
GAGATGTGACATCTTGTGGGTAGATGCCTAGTAGAGGGATAGCTGGGTCCATTGGTAGTTCTATGTCTATTCTGTTCAGGAGCCTCCACACTGCTTTCCATAGTGGTTGAACAAGTTTGCAATCCCACCAGCAGTGAATGAGGGTTCCTCTTTCCCCGCATCCGCGCCAGCAATGATTGTTGTTGGTTTTCTTTATCATTGCCATTCTGACCGGGGTAAGGTGGTACCTCAATGTGGTTTTGATTTGCATTTCCCTGATGCTTAGGGATTCGAATGGCTAATTCTTATTTGAGAAAGTGCTTACCATCAATCATCAGGGAAATGCAAATGAAAACAACAATGAGATTCCACCTCACTCTAGTCAGAATGGCAATCATTTAAAAAAATGATTAAATCATTTTAATGAAAAATCATTAAAAAAACCAACAATAGATGCTGGTGATGTTGCAAAGAAAAAGGAGCCCTCATTCACTGCTGGTGGGATTGCAAACTAGTTCAACTACTATGGAAAGCAGTGTGGAGACTTCTGAACAGAATGGACATAGAACTACCAATGGACCCAGCTACCCCTCTACCATCAAGATTTCATGCCTAATTATTGTTTGTAAGATGTATCCAAGACTAATGTTTCCTCTGCTTCCTAAGTGCCCAGTTGAAGGGTCTTTATTTCATCTTACTCTTCACTTGACATCTCTAGAGGCAGAGTATGTCCAGCATTGACTGGAAAAAGGTCTTTGTTTTTGTGAAGGCTATGACTTACCAGCTGTGTAACTTTCATTGGGTCATTGTTTTTCTGAGAACTCATTTTCTTCAAGTGTAAATTTGGAATAAGATTCCTGACCCTATTTTACTCATACTTTTGACAAAGAACCAAAAGAGATAAGAATGTCTATCAGTGATACAAAGCTAAAATTCTCAAATTTTTTAGGCTTTATACGTTTTTAGAAGGCTTTAGAAAGTGAGCCAGTTCCTTGGACAAACAATCATAAAACATACACACCTAAAGAGCATGTTCCCTTCTGAAAAACTGTTGTCCTTCTCTGCAGGCTTAGCCGGCCACTGGGGTAAGAATATACAATCAGGAGCTAATTACATTCAGGAGAAACTAGTGACTGTAATAACACAACAAAATTTTAATTGATAGCAATTTTATTCCTCGGTCTTCCTCATGATGAGACATACTAGGTGACACATGAACCCTCAGAGGCTGTTTACTGATCACAGAATGACTGCAGGGCTTTTTCCTCCTGACATCGGGCTGTAGCCACAGTCTCTTCTGGATGCTGAGCTGTTTGAATTCGGTGGATTCTGCACAAGGGAAGGTATAGCCATGGTAACTCTCATCTTCTGCCTCCCTTGTACTGAACTCCAATTAAACCTTTTGTCTTCTTCGAACACACTTTTTTTTTAATAGAAGAGGTTTTCGGATAGCACTTTAGTCATTTTAATTAAAACAAATCACTTTCCAAGTACACCTCTTGGTAGATGCCAATATTTTGAGTGAATTCTGCACATGATTTGCCTTGGCGCTAATCTAAGACACAAGAGCTCCTTTATCTTGCTATATCAATGTATATGACTTTAAAATGACACTCAAAGTTGCAGCCATTTTATTATTTTCAATGTTTATTTACTCTACTTTGCAAAGTTATGAATTCCACAAAATTTCCGTACTTTGTTTACAGGAAATTCAGGAAGAGGGACCTGAAACTTGGAGATATTGAATGGCCTTCTCAAGGTTAGATAGTAAATCAAGAACTTGCTCTGGTGAGATTCAAATCCAAGTAGGGCCTAGAACTCCAGTACATGTATTTCTTGTATGATGTTCATTTTTTTGTGTTGATTTGAATTACAGATTTGTATATAAATTGATCTTGTTTGATGTTCAAGATAAAAGTAGTAATAATAGGTCATCGTTTTATAAATTTTTTTCTGAGGCAGGGTTTCTCCCTAGCCCAAGTTAACCTGGAACTCACTCTGTAGATCAGACCAGCCTCAAACTCAATGTGATCTTCCCACTTCAGATAAAAGATAAAAGGCACCATGCCCAATTGATCACTTCAGTTTATATAAAATTACTCAGTATATTTTCCCCAAATGCTTGTATCAAAGGGTAGGCTTGATTCCTTTTTTTTTCTGGATTATGTGAATTTTTCAGTACTATTATCTTGGAAGATTTGCAAAGTCAGTCATTGAAGTAAAGATCTTGAATGAGTCACACTTGTCCGACAGTTCCATTATTTCTTCAGTGAGTCAACTTGCAAAATTATGGAGCCTATGCATTCATGTCTCCCCAATAAGCAGACTGTGTGAGGCCATCCGTACACTTTCACTATGCGTGATTCAAACCACAGTGAAAAACAAAGCCCAATATGGACCTCTCAAGGAAAGGAATTGATTAGTGAAGAAACATGAACTTTAACTCAATCCATTTGTTGCAAAGAAAAAGAGCACCAGCAGGGCTGTGTTGTTGAACTGGTTCTCTGGAAAGAAAATACCTGCTTTTCATGACATTTTCTCACTCCCGTGTTTATACATTCCTTTGTGGCTACTTGTAGCCTATATTAACCATCTCATGGGTACCTGGTATTTCCAGTCTGATTATCTTAGCCAATAGAAGTTTCCTGTAGCCTCCACCCAACGTCCAATATTAGTTTATTATGGTCTCCACACAGTGTTAAATGGAGACAGTTTTCTTCTTAGAGAACTTCCATGAATGAAAAGATTGAAGAAGCAAACATAACTTGTCATTTTCATAAGTACAATCACCTTTTCATTCTACATTTATATTGAAAGTATTACTCAGTTAATAGATTTTCGATCTATACAAGCAATCAATCCAAGTAACAAGGTTTGAAAAAATTATTTTTGTATTAGAAATCTTTGATAGAAACCTGGTATGAAGCACATCGTAACACATCTATATGGTTTTTACAAGTTAAACTATATAAAGACTACAAGGCAGCATATCTTCAAAAGTCCCAGGAGCAACAGTAATACTGTGATCAGTACCTGGAATGATACGATCAATCTACAGTGCATTAATCTCCCCATAGCTTTTGTAGTCTTCTCTTGAGTCTCAATAAAATCAACATTTTCTCAAATCTTGTACGAAAAATTTCACTTATTCTTTGCCATCTAAACCTTATTTTTTATTTCTATTGATCAATATCCATTTTAAATCCATTACATCATCCTTATGTCATATCTCCTCAAACTTTGTAAGTAATGATTCTTGAAGGGTCTCGTTCAAGTCTTACCCAGGATTCATGTGTGCATTGTTTTGTGTGGGTGGATGTTCCCATACCTACAACACACACAGAGATCAGAGAACATTTCTGGTCTTCATCTTCCTCTATGTTTGAAGGAAGCCACCTCTTGTTTTCTGATGTTCTCCAAGCTCTCTGGCCCACAACCTTCCAGTAGTTTCTGCTTCTGCCTCCTTTCTTGCCTTACATGTGCTGGGATTATGGAAGCCCACCACCACATGTCCAGCTTTGTAGAAGCCCACCACATGTCCAGCTCCTTGTGTCCTTGTAGCTCAGGATGCTGCGTGGGGCTCTTCACTGCTGAACTCTGGGTCTGCTTCTGGGCTGGTACCGTTTGGGACGTGAGCTCCTGCTGTAGCTGGAGTGGAGATCTTCCCTGTCTGTTTCCACTGTATCAGCTGGCGCTTTCCCCTGCCTTTAAGGCTCTTGTCTTTAGGAAGCTGGAGTGGGTGATGACTTCCTTCTCCACTTGTCAGTGTGACTCAGTCTGCTGGGTGTGCAGCGTTTCCCTGTCAAACAGTGGAGTTTCTGCTAAAGCTGCTTCTCTCCCAGAGCCCTGGCTGGACGAGATTTCCCACTGCAGCTGGAGTTGGAGGAGAACTTTTCCCAGGTGACATTCCACAGTATCTGTTGCCTGGAGGCCAGTTTCCACAGGAGCTGAGGAAAGGTCTGGGGAGAAAGCTCAGGACCTGCAGAGCAAGTGTGGGCTGCTGGGACTGGGAGAGGTCTGGTGGGGTGGAGGCGGGAGCAGAGGCCATAGGGATTGGGAGAGGTCTTGGGGAGAGAGGAACAGAGGCCAGGGTACCTGGAAGGTCCTGGCAGGGAGATCAGGTGGGAACAGAGAGGAGCAGGTCCTGACAGGAAGCAGAGGGCGAGACTGCAATGGAACTTTTACTGGGATGTTTTTGTAAGCCAAATAGACAATAAAATAAAATTTATGACACTTTCCTTAATTTTCAAACATATTCCACCTCGAGAAATTTTGGTGTTATCTTAAAGTATAGATGAGCAACTGTTGAAACAGACAAATGTAGTTGGGTCTTGATATTCTCCTCAGCAACATTAGCCACCTCCACTACACTAATCGTTTATGGAGAACTCATCTAACCTTCATTAATTCATTATTTATCTGAATTATACATCTTAACACCCGCTTTGTAGACAGTTCTTCTGCATTATCTATTTGAAAATCAAGTTCATTTTCACTTTCAATGTGTAACTCACTGAGAGCCAGAGGACATCTGAAGTCTGCTGCTACCCCAAAGCTTTTCTGGAATGCACTGTGGTCTTTGTAACCGGGTTAGTAATAGCATATAACAGACTCTCATTGCCTTCGTCTCATTATACACTTGACCATATGCATCACAATTCTCCAATACAACTCAAACAGAAAGAAAGAGGGCTGGGGGAGGAGGAGAAGGAACTCTTTGAGAGGCAATAAAGTCCAAAAATCCCAGGTTAAATGTCAGGCTTAAATTTCAGGCAGGGTTTCCATGCTTCAGTTTCAAAGCTGTAGTCCATTCAAAAGACACAACAGTTCTTGCTCTTTATTACTTAACTGATTGATTGGACAAGGCCTTGGATGGTGTGAGAGGAAATCTGTGTTATTAAAATTTGATGGATGTAAATATTAATTATATTTAGAAAAAACAGCAATAATATCTGGACTGTTGTTATGTGCAAATTACTAGGTCCCATGTCCTGGTCAGAATGACACACACAACTCACCATCATGATCTGCAATGAGACTCAAGCCTTGGTATTTCAATCAAGAGAATGGGATTAAAAAACACAACAAGCCAGGCATAGTAGTGCATGCCTTTAGTCCCAGCACTCAGGAGGCAGAGGCAGGAGAATCACCATGAGTTCAAGGCCACCCTGAGACTTCATAGTGAATTCCAAGTCAGCCTGGGCTAGAGTGAGACCCTACCTCAAAAACCAAAATAATAATAATAATAATAATAATAATAATAATAATAATAATAATAAAGCACAGCAGCAAGCAAAACAAGGCTGGGAGATGACTCAGCTGGTGAAATACTAGCCTCACAAGCTGAGGCTCTGCATTTGATCCTCAGAGACTATGCAAAAGTGGTGTGTGCAGAGCTGGGGAGATGGCTCAGTTCATGGGTGCTTCCTGTGCAAGCGCACAGGCCTGAGTTCACTTCTCAGAACCCATACGTAGAGACAGATCGGCAATGCGTGCCTCGAACCTTCGTCTTGCCAGAGGTAAAGATATGAGGATCCCTAGGGCTCCCTGCTTAGCCAGTTTGCCAGGAAAATGTTGGCAGCTGTGGGTTCAGTGACAGGTTGTCTGGAAGAAACCATGCAGGATGGAAGGACACCCAACTTCCTCGTCTTCACAGCATGCTCATGGGGAAAACACATGTGCACAGACATGCCTACCTAGACCTACACACGTATACACAACATATATAACACACACACCTGGTACACAGAAAGAAAACGGTGTGTTCCTATACTCCCAACACTAGGGAAATATACTCAATGTGATCCCTGGGGCTTGCTGGATAGACTAGCTTAATTGGTGAGCTCTAGGCCAAGGAGAGGCCCCGTCTCAAAGACAGGGGGATGACGTATCTGAGGAGTGATAGCCAAGGTTATGCTTTGCCCTCTGCACACAAGGCCTCCACATATATGCATGCAAAATGCAAACAGATATTCAGGCCCAACACACATGCATGAGCATGCACGTGCGCACATGAAACAAAGCAAAATCCAGAAGCACAGACACACAAATGCAGAAGCTAATTTTCTTAGTTGGTACTTTTCCTCACATCAGGAGAATGCCCTCACATTTTGATAGCCTGTCTCATATAATCCCTGTCATTTAAATGCTTTAATTTTTGTAGCAGTATTAGAAATATTTGGTTGTAAGTTTTGTACTGCCAGGCACTGAAACTTTTGATGCTCATGCAGGTTGGTTCGATCTAAGATCACATTGCTGACCAAATTCTTAAAAATATGCCATCTGAGGATCATAATAATTTACAGAAACCTATGTTTGCTCTGGCAAACACTTCACTGAGGATAGTCAGCTCCTTTAATTTCTCAAAAGCAAACATGAAAATAAGCAAAGGGTGTTTTCAAATAATTAAAACCTTTGGCTTCAAGGAGAAAGAGAACTACAGAGAGACTAATCCCAATAGACTCTAGCCAGATTAGAAATGCGTGTCTCATTAGGAATTGATTCTTGCCAGTTGTGGAGAGTAGAAGGGAGAAGAGGAGTAACTAATTAATGTCTACCTTTCTCCTTTAGAAATACGTCAGTGCACTTTCATAGGTCTAACTAAATTAATGCCCATTGTCGTCCCTTCCGCATGAAAGAGGCAGTGAACTTGATGACATGATCAAGTGAGTAGCTGGGATCAGCATCCCAGAACAGATCTGCTCCAGTGGCAGAAGGACAGCACAGCTGTTTTGGTGTCAATCTGTGCTCTGATTATCAGAATAAAGTCTGGCTATTTGAAGGAATAAGGCCCTTGACAGACATAAAGGAAGAAGGCTTGGGGAAGGCACGATAAAGGAATTTGGACATCAGGTATACACAACATGTTCAGTGGGATGTCCGTGTCTCTATGAGTTGGAGTAACAGTAGTGGTGGGAGGAGTGTGGTGCCTACCACCATACCTGCATGTCATGGAAACAAACCAGCCAGCCTGAAACCTACCCATCTAAATGGTGCAGTTCATGTAGTCCGAGGGTATAAACTTCAAAAAGCGGGGAAGGAACAGTCAGTAGGGAGAGGCAATGGTCCTTGTAATAAAGAAGGGAAATTCGAGAACGGAAGCTGTCTTGGAACAGCGCTTGTCTGTGTTGGCTATTTTTGTGGTGTCTGGGTAGAGGATCCAAGAGCAGAAAAGCCTTTGCAATTCACACGTCTCTTCCTCAATCATACTTTAAACCAACAATGTTGGTAGACTGATGTTCAGTTATCTCCTGTATCTACCTTCCTGACTTTGGAGACATTTATCTGAAATAAATGTCTGTTTGAACAGAAAGTGATGTAAGTGATAGGCATTAAGATCATCTTTCTCTCCTTCCAATTTTACAAGATGGGCCATTTCTTCCTTAAATGACACGACAGTAATGCTATTCACTGCCAACTATCTGTCATTTTGATAGCAAAAATATCACGTTCTTGTATCCCAGAGATTAGAGATCCTCAGGAACAGTGTGTTGACACTTTTCACTCACAAAACTAAGGTATTGATTGTTTCCATCTTTAATTTATCCAGAAATAGACAAGAAAGATGTGTGGTAACTGAGTCACAGAAGACAGTGGCTGAGGAGAACATGATAAGATTTTATAAAACAAAGAAAATCCCTAAGACTACAAGTCGCATGTATTTTAAGAGCAAAATAATCATTTGAAATGCTTAGAGTTAAAGATAGTATCAATTATTTTGGATGAGACCTAACAATGAAAAAGTTAATTTCATGAACAGTGGCATGTAGGATATCCTCAATTCTGGAGTTATTACTAGGATTGTGGAATTCTAGGGTTAGAACTAATGGCTGAATAATAAAAATGTGGTACATATACACAGTGGAATTTTATTCAACTGCAAAGAAAAATGAAGAGCTGAAATTTTCAGGAAATTAGAGCAGAGAATATCATACTAAATGAATTAATCCAGTCTCAGCAAGACAAAAATTATATGTTCTTACTCATATGTAGGTAGATTGTAAATTTGAGTATATATGGGATCTGAGGAAGGCTATGAAGCCAGATGAGAGACCCTGAAAGGGGGAGAGGTACAGGGGAGAAGGACAAAGGTCACATGTGACGTGTAATAGAAGATAGAGTTTGCACAAGTCATTAAAGAGGAGAATGAGGGGAAGAAATAAAAATACAAGCTTGTGAAAATATACCATAATGAAACATAATTATCTATATGTCTGCGTACTAAGGAAGGTTGGTAAAGCTTCCTTTAAAGGGCCAAATAGAAAGATGAGAACTGTGATTTCTATGGACAGATTATGAAATTTGATTAAAAGGAGGAGAAGGATGTGATTTTTGAGAAATTTAGAGTAAAAGAAAAGATTCTGAAAGTTCAAATAAATCCAGTTTATCACTGTCCCACCGATGACATTGTTGATTAGCTTGTTTGGCACCTACCTTTCTGCCTGTCTAGTGTTTCCTATATTTTTTGTTGTTTCTTAATTGAAGTTGAATTTGAGATGTGAGCACATCAAAGTATCGGGAGACTTGGAAGAGGATTATAATGCAGCTATTCTGTTTCCTACCCAGAGCAACACTAGGCAAAACTGAACAATTCCCACAGCAGTTTCAGCATTCTGCTTCTGAGACGCAGCATTTTCCCACCGGGCAAAGCCTGCCATTGCAGTATGTTTTGGAGAGAGAACTTAGGCACATCTACTCAGAAGCTATTGCCTCCAAACTAGGACATGGCTGATCTCTCCCAAATCTGCAACATAGGGGAAGCAGTTTTGCATCTCTGAAGCATCTTGACCAGGATGTTTAGGAGAAAGTCTGAGAAACAAGCTGGTAAGTTGTTTAAAAAAGATAGATAGATAGATAGATAGATAGATAGATAGATAGATAGATAGATAGATAGAAAGATAGATAGATCGATAGATCGATAGATAGATAGATTCAGAAACTGGGGTCGGGGTCATGAAGGAGATTCTAGATACTTTTCTCTGTACCCACATGAGATGAATGATTGACAGCTCTTAGATTTGCTTCATGTAATATATAAATATATATGTGTGTGTATAATACATTTATATGTATAAAATTTAAGCACTAAACACACCATTGCTCAGGGTCTTTTGATACAAACAGACTGAAATTTCTCTGAATAATCTTTTAGTTAATGTATCAGTGTTGGTTATGCATCTCATGTCATTTGGCTACAGGTTTATTATTTTCGAACTAAGCCAGGAAACCACCTTTCCAAGTCTCTAAAGCCTACAGCCTTCTTTGTCATAGAACCCATTATACGAAATCAAAATTTGCCATTTGCCTTTTTATCTCTTTAATTTGCTTCTGAATTCTTTGAGATATGGAATCCTGTCTCTTGTCTGTCTTTTAAAAATTGCCTATTTAAATATGAATACATTTCTCAAGAAATTTTTCCAATAAAGCAAAAACCCTACCTACACTTTTTAACTAGGCTTTAAATCTATAGTTAATTTAATTTTAAATATATTTTTCTGATTATTGACTCTGGTGTATATTTTACCATATGCATTTCTCACCTTTCAGTGCCTACAGAATATTGTTTTAAATATTTAATTGAAGATGGCTTATTCCCAAACCAAAATGAGCATGTTGACAATAATAAAGGATTCTCTCTCTGTCTCAAATAAATAAATAAATAAATATTAAAAAACAAAACTGTCTCAAATAAATGAAATATTAAAACCAAAGCAGAGCAAGCTGATAAGCCTACACTAGGGGGAATGTGATTTGGAAACCTTCAAATCATGGGTCATGGAGGAGACTCCAGATACTATTCTGTGTACCACTTTAGATGGATGATTGACATCCCTTAGAGTCACTTGCTTCACCTAATGTATAAAGGTAGACTTTATTATGGGGGTAACTAACTCCTCTCTGATCAGATCTGTGGCCTCTACCGTGGCAAGGAATTTATGCCTGGTACTCACCACCCTAGTCAAAAGCATGGGAAGGTCATAAGCCCTAGGGGAGAAACGATCACTGTTGTCTGGTTAAATGCATAAGTTGTGTCATCAAATTGCTCACTGACTATTCTCACTCTAGGCCAGAGATGCTACGGGGGGCTGGAGAGATCCAAAACCTGTCCCAAAAATGACGTACTGTTGAGTGCTCCCCATGAAGTGGGACATCGATATCACTCCTTCCAAGGCTCATTCAAGGAAACATTATGGAAAGGGCAGTGAAAATTATGAAAGAGCCAGAGGATGAGGAGAAGTGGTGTCTTCTGAAAATAAAGTGACCACGGCAGTCATGACCTCACAGAGACTGTGTCGTCTACAAGACCTGTGCAGTACTGAGCCCATCAATGTTCTCTTATGGATGGTGGAGGAGGACAAAGGAAAAAAAAGATGTAAACGTAGAAGAGGGAATGGTTGGAAGGAAAGGTACAAAATCATTTTTCTTGACTGGGAGAGCTCCCTTTTGCTCATGCTTAACTACTAGTATCTCAGGAGGCAGGATTCATGTCTTGTAGATTGTACCCTTATTCCAACAAGTCAAGGAAATATTTTTGACTAAGTATTTTGTTATGCCTATCAAGTCTAACCAAACCCAGAACACAGGCTTAAGTACATCTTGGCACCCCAGTACATTCCAGTTAGGGGATTCCTGAAAACATTTATACTTTAAATATATATATATATATATATATATATATATATATATATATATATATATGAGTGTGGCCACTTGTGGGGCACATCCAGGGAGACAAGTAGGTAGCTGGGATCTGTGAAGGACATCCAGTGCAGGATTTATGACTTGGACAAAGGTTGAAATCAATACAGGTGAATAATTAAATGCCCAATCCCAGTTCACTGGAATTAAAAAATATTTCAACTCTTACACTCTCAAGAGTAGAATGAAGCCGGGCCTGGTGGTGCACACCTTTAATCCCAGCACTACAGAGGCAGAGGTAGGAGGATTCAAGGCCACCCTGAGACTACATAGTGAATTCTAGGTCAGCCTGGACTAGAGTGAGACCCTACCTCAAATCAACCCCCCCCAAAAAAAAGAGTAGAATGAGTTGGGTAGTGGCCGTATATAGAAGCATTGCTTTGAAGATTTTATACAAGTATATTGCATAAATTGAGCATTACATGATGTCAATTCATTAGGTAATGCTCAATTTATACAATAAATTATGAACCTGGAATAAAAACATATGAGTGAAAATAAGTTCATCAAAAAAACTAGTAAAGCACATCACATGACCAATGATTACATTGATAGAGTTAGAGAAACTCAATGTTCTATTTTTATCCATTTATAAAGCAAACATTGTAAATGTATTATTACATAAGATTTATGTTTGAAAAATAAATCTCACAACACTGGAGTGGTTAGTATTTTATATTTACACCCTGGCCACCTCCTTATGCAACACTTTTAAGAAGGATTTGGAAGAGAAAGAAAGAAACTAGTATGGAAACATGACATACTGTCTGTTACTTTCAAATCAACAGATTCTTCAAAAGTAGAGATTAAAATTTAAATCAGGCCTGGTGGCACATGTCTTTAATCCCAGGAGGCAGAGGCAGGAGGATCACAGAGAGTTTGAGGCCATTCTGAGACTACATAGTGAATTCCAAGTCATCTTGGTCTAGAGGGAGAACCTACCTTAAAAAACAAGAAAAAATGCAAATATTATAGTGGGCGGGTTGCCCATTGTCCATGATAAGCACCCACTCAGGAATATGCAAGTGATGCTAATTTAAGTCAGTGAGTCAACATAAGGAAGTAAAGGCGGGAAAGCAGCAAAGGGAAGAAGAAAGGCTTCATTGGGGGTGGGGATCAAACAGCTTGGCAAACTGCAGGAAAGTGTCCAAAATGAGTAAGAAGGGCTGGAGAGATGGCTCAGTGGTCAAGGCACTTGCCTCCAGTGCTTAAGGCCCTGGGTTCAATTCCTCAGGACCCACATAAGCCAGACCCACAAGGTGGTAGCCCTGGTAATCTCTCTCTCTCTCTCTCTCTCTCTCTCTCTCTCTCTCTCTCTCTCCTTGAAAAATGAATAAATAAAATATTTTTTAAAATTTATTCTTTTGTTACTTTTTGGTGGTTTTGTGCTCTTTTGATGATGATTTGTAAACCTCACAGACCACGTGATGGCTGGCTGCTCCCCCCATCCCATTCCCAATTACCCTGAACTGACTCTGATCTGGAACACGACATTGTCCAATTCTCGGGCGTTTTGAGACACGAACTCTAGGGACGTGCATCTGTGAATGGCAGGACTGTTTGTGCGGGAGGGAGGGAGGGAGGGAGGGAGGGCCACGCGGAGAGACTGCGCAGAGGCAAGGAACCCCAACTGACAGACGCCCTGGGGGTATTGAAGGGAGTAAGAAGCTGGGTCTTCGCGTGGAGCTGGAGCCTTAGAAATGGCCTCCTCTAGCCTTTGGGACTGGGGTGGCTTGTCTGGGGCTCCCCAACACGCTTTTCTCCTGGGTTGGAATTCACCGTGTTTGGAGGGGATGGAAGCTCCCTCGAGTTTGGGAAGACGACTGAAAACAGTCGTCAATGCCTCTTTAGCTTAGACACTTCTCGAGGCTTGTGGACGATGAAAAGCGAATCTTCCATGCTGAGTCTCAGCGGTCTGGTGCCCTGGCTCACATGGCGGGACTGCAGTTTGCCTCTCTGTCACCCCGGCTGCAGAAGTGAGTTCCTGGAATCATTTTCTTGTCAGAGAGCCCTGTATTTATTTTGAGGTAGGGTCTTGCTCTGGCCCTGAGTGACCTGATGGAATTCTCTATGTAGTCTCAGGGTGGCCTCAGACTCACGGCAATCCTCCTACCGCTGCCTCCCAAGTGCTGGGATTAAAGGTGTGCATCAGGCCTGGCTAGAAATAGTTTTGATAAACATGAATATTTACTTTTCATTTGTAAAAGGTACTTGTGATGGTTTTCCTGGCTATAAGCTTAATTGCATTAAACTTAATTGTCTAGATGGGATGGACAGATGGCTCAGTGGTTAAAGTGCTTGCCTGCAAAGCCCAAGAACCAGGGTTCACTTCCCCAAGACCCACAAAAAGCCAGATGCACAAGGTGGCTCATGCTAGAGGCCCTAATGCACCTGTTTTCTCCTATCTATCTATCTATCTATCTATCTATCTATCTATCTATCTATCTATCTATCTATCTACCTACCTACCTATCTATCTATCTATCTATCTATCTATCTATCTATCTATCTATCTATCTATCTATCTATCTATCTACCTATCTATCTATCTATCTATCTATCTATCTATCTATCTATCTATCTATCTATCATCTATCTTTTTATATATCTATATATCTATCTGTATGTATGTATTATCTATCTGTCCATTCATTCATCCATCCATCTATCCAGCATATATCTTCTCTCTCTCTCTCTCTCTCTCTCTCTCTCTCTCTCTCTCTCTCTCTCTCTATCTATCTATCTATCTATCTATCTATCTATCTATCTATCTATCTATCTATCTATCTCTTCTCTATCTCTCCCTGCTTGCAAGTAAGTAAGTATCCGATGTCTAGAACTGGTAAACACCTGTGCGAGTGTTTCCTGAGAAGACTGACATGTGAGACAGCGACTTGTGTGGGAAGGGAACCTTGCTATCAATGTCAGCTACACCCTGATGAAAAGGGAAGTTGGAAAAGGTAGCACAGGATCCACCAGCCCTTTTCTTTTCTGAGCTGGTTTGCTGCTATTACACTCCAGCTTCCTGAATCTTTCAGTGTGAACTCAGTTGCAGCAACTTTTCAGGGAATCCCCAGGCACCAGGATGGAATGGCCGCATGTCTCGCTTCGTAGAATCCGACCCTCCTTGGACTCTGCAGAGTGCACAAGCCAATCAGGGAAATTCCTTTCATAATAGATATGCACATCCATTTTACTGGACCTTCCCCTCTAGAGTACCCTGCCAAATACAACTCTTCAGATACCCTTTAACTGTGTTTAATATTTTTCAAATGTCATGTATTTTATGATTCTTACCTCTCTGTTTCCTTCTACAAAATAAAGTCAATGAAAAAGTAAATTTAAAAAAAGCCAGGGCAAAACATCAGAAAGACTATCAAAATGATGTATTATACAAGAATATGACCCAAGGATGTTCATAAAATAATTCAGCTTCCAGAAGTTTTGGGTGATGAGTAGCGTAATAAACCCCCCGAAAGTGGCATCTTAATTTTAGGAAAGGCCAGAGGATAAAAGAGGCAGCATTCACATTTATTTTCAGTGCTTCTCACCTCGACTGCTCCTTTCAAAATGAGTGTGTGCTTGATTTAGAAATGAGCTACAAAGTCAGGTGAAGAAGAAAATAATTTCAAATGCAATGCTGTAGGTAGTTCTCACTAGCAAGAGGACCTTTTAGGTCAAAGAACATTTAGATATTTAGATGCATGGCTAGGAAAAATATAAATCTTAATGCAAATTGATTCCCTTTTCTTTGTGAAGACACATTTTTGTGTATGGAAAACAACTGTTCTCCTTTATATTTAAATAAGAGAAGAAAGATACTTTCAAGGAACTTCCACCTTCAGGTCTACTTGGCTGTCTAAAGTCTGGGACTTTATGGAAAAGTAGCTTTACTCAAAAAAATCAGAATGTTGATCTAGAAGAAATAATTTTGAGATGCAAATAGTGTTAAACATAATTCAGTACCCAAAGTTATTGCTGTTTTTGTTTATCTGAGTAGCAATTTTTAAATGTTTTTATTGACAGCTTGCATAATTCTAAACAATAAACCATGATCATTTCTTCCCACCTCTGAGTAATAATTTTATAGCAGATATATTTCTCATAATTACTCCATGGAAGTAGTCATCTGAATTTTACAAAAGCAGAAATCAAACACAGGAAAAGATAACAATTCACATAATATCTCTTTTATATTCCTTTATAGAACTTTGAATATCTATCATCTATCTATCTATCTATCTATCTATCTATCTATCTATCTATCTATCTATCTATCTATCTATCTATCTATGTGTGTGTGTGCATGTGTGTGTCTGTGCAACTGAGATAGGTTTACAGTTCTGTATATGTAGTCTCCTAGCTTTCAGTATCACGGTGTATTGATTTTGAAAATTAATTTTAAAAGTTTCCATCTTTCTCTTTTCTAGAAAAATGTTCTCATATCAACATTATATATTTATAGAGAATATTTAAATGCCAGCTTATTTAACTCTCCAGTGAGAGTTTTTTGGAAAATTACAGCTGGAAGACTGAGGAATTAATTAATTTGTCAAAAAAATTGTCTTCCCTAGTGTTTTTCTTATGTCTTTTTTTTTTTTAATATATATTTATTGTCCATAATGAGTTACATTATTTAGTGGGCAAACCATGCGTTGTTATCCCGAATTCCCCAATTCCCCCCCTCCCCATCCCTGATCAGTTGTATATCCTCCTCTGTGGGCTGTCTGTATTAGTCCTTGTGGCAAGGGATCCTGGAGAGCCTAGTACTCATCCCAGTCTTCCTGGCCCAAGTGTGTTGTCACTGATGGGTGTCATGCCTCCGGACTGTCTCCCCCACCACGGCTCTCACAATCTTTCCGCCCCCTCTTCCGCTTAGTTCCCTGAGTCGTGGTGGGTGAGTAATAATGCTGCTTTATTGTTGCGGGCTTAGAGGTCCTTGTGTCGAAAATCCTTGGTTCTT
>PVHP010040944.1:0-15631 GCA_004024765.1 Zapus hudsonius | reverse complement strand
TGTAGCTGCTCTATAAATTCAACATAGCTACAATAAAATTGCAGTGGGATTTTTCCATGGAAGTTAATGAGATAATTATAAATATGTATGGAAATACATAAACCAAGGAGAGCAAAGACACTTGAAAATCCAAAAAGGAAAATTTTTTTCCAAGCATCTAATGTATTTTTTAAAAAACTACAAAAATTAAGAAAGTGTTATTCATGCAAGGGTAAGCAAACAGACCAATAAACAAAAAAAGTGCTTCCAGAAACCCACACATACAGGGACACTTGGTTTGTGACCAAGGTAGGACTCTACAGTAAAGCAAAAGTTTATGCTTAGTGATGGGTGCAGAGTTCACTGGACATCCACAGAAAAAAAAATGTGCACCTCATCTCACATCAAACATAAAAATTGCCAGGCATGGTGGTGCACACCTTTAATCTCAGCACTCTCAGGAGACAGAAGTAGGAGGATCGATGTGAGTTCGAGGCCACTCTGAGACTACATAGTGAATTCCAGGTCAGCCTGGACCAGAGCGAGACACTATCTGGAAAAATAATAATAAAAATAAAGTCTAAGAAAAATGTACCTTTAAATCTGGAAGGCAGAACACTGCAGACATGTCTTCAAGACTAAGAAGGATGTTTCAAAAAGACAAATGCACCAATCATAACCAAAGATTAACAAAACAGAATATGTCGAATCCAAACTCAGCAAAAGCCAGACATAAGAGAGCACATAGTCATGCCCTAAATGGAGGAGGATGGGGCATTTCTATGTAAGTGGCAAAGGGTTTGCACCCGAATGTGTAAAGAACACCCACAAATCAGTAAGATTGGCCATCTCTAGGTCTGGATTACCTTGTTAGGCTCACAGCACAGCCTAACAGAAGACTGTGAACAACCTGAACAGGCAATTATAAAGTACAGCTCTGACCCAGCTCACATGCTGAATCTAGGACTAGATGTCAGAGCTTCAAGAGCTGGGACCTTTAGAAGGTGGTAGAGGCACGAGGGCTCAGCCCTGGTGCAGGATAATCGCTGCTCATCTGAAAGGCTCAGGGGACTCTGTGATGAGATGCCTCAGTGAGTAAGGAGCTTGCCGTGCCTTGTGTATCTGAGTTCATATCCTCAGAACCCAGGTAAAAGCCAGATGTTACAGCAAACATCTGTAATTCTATCATGCCTATAGAAAGAAGGGAGGTGGAGACAGAATAATCTGCCAGAAGCTAGGAAGCTCACAGGCCAGTTAGTCTGTCACCCCAAATGGTGAACAACAAGAGACCCTACCTCAGATGATGCGAAAGGCCTCCATATACACTCCATATGCACCCCTCCATATACTGACCTCTATATGCACTCCATGTTACCACACACACACACACACACACACACACACACACAAAATGTTCAGAGTGACTTCTTGGTATAGCTAAAACTGAAGACAACACAAATGTCCTTTAAAATGAACTTTAAAATGTAGAACTAAATTATGCCATGCATACAAGGTGAAATGTTATATAACCATGAACATATCTAAACTACATTTAGCATCGTGAATAAGAGAATCCCCGTTCAAATGGCTATAGTTAAAGTTCCAAACATGGCAAAAGTAAACTCTAACAGTAGACATCTTTTTTAAAAAGTTTGCTTTTAAGGAAGTTTATATTTATATTTTTTAAGGCAGGGTCTCACTGTAGACCAGACTGACCTAGACCTCACTCTCTAGATACAGGAGCAGAGAAAAGGTTCTAGAGGGATAACTCATCCCCTTTCCTCACCAAGTGAAATTTGCATTGGTGTTTCTTATATAATTTATTGAGCCTATTTATTTGTGATTTTTTTCTGTTTGCATATACCAGTTAAAATTAAAAATAAATAAATTCGTAAATAACCGTGCCTGGCATGTCCTAAGCATTCGTAATAAAGTTCCCACCATTATTCTCTCAGCAACCCTCTCACCCCTGAGCACATGGGACAGACATTCTTCTCCCAAAGGACAAGAAAAATTACAGGCTGTCACACAGGGAGTGCTGGCCTTCCTCTCCCTCTCCTTCTGGGACCAACGTTCTAGATAACTGAAGGGACCAGAAGTCTTTCATTATGTCACCAGACCACAAAAAGATCCTTGTCACCCTCTCAGAAGCTGGAGACCCTGTGCCATTGAAGAGCCTCGGCTCTCACACATGCTAAAGGATAACTTTGAGCAAAAATGACTGAAACTTTCCAGGCACAGGATCCCTCAGTGACAGAACAAGAATGAGTATAGGACCCTGTAGGATCTGGTGAGGAACTGGAGACAGTTTGTAGATAGCTCAGCTGAGCTTCTTTCATGCCTCCCTCTCTAAGGTTCTCCACAAAACTCAACCCCCCAAAGTGATCCCCAGAACCAAAATTCTCCTGCAAAGTTGGGGTTTCAAACATTCTGTTTCTTTGTTGGACTCTGTGCCTGGCTTTTGGTGCAGAAAACAAGGTCCCCTCTACTTCCAAGGTGTATTTTCCCTAGAGGAACTGCCCTTTGGGGACATGGGAACATTTTCCTCTGTGATGGGGATTTCCACGGAGGTCTTTCTTTCCCCACAGAGATAATTTGTTGGTCTTGGTTTCTTTCCCAGGACCTAGGGAGACCTTGCTTGACCCACACTTTACCCAGAAGATCACATGGGCATGAGCCTAATCTTCGGTATATGCACATGGGTTTGGGGGGGAGGTTGTTTGTTTGTTTTTCTGATTTTTTAAAATATTTTATTTATTCATTTTCAAGCAGAGAGAGAGAGAGAGAGAGAGAGAGAGAGAGAGAGAGCACACCAGGGCCACCACCTTGTGGGTCTGGCTTATGTGAGTCCTGGGGAATTGGACCCAGGGCCTTAGGCACTGGAGGCAAGTGCCATAACCGCTGAGCCATCTCTCCAGCCCTCTTATGTTTTTGTTTTTTTTTAAGGCAAGGTCTCACTATAGACCAGCCTGACCTGGACCTCACTCTCTAGTCCAGGCTAGCCTTGAACTCACAGTGATCCTCCTCCCCTCAGCCTCCCAAGTGCTAGGAGTCACCAAACCCAGCAACACATAGTTTTTCTAGAATCTACCAACGACAGAAATATGAGGACCACTACTGGGAACTAAAATGCTGAACCGCTCCAGTCTCTTGAAGATCTTATTCACCCACAGCAGAGGGTAGGAGAGGGAGGCTCCTTACACACTGGTATTTCCTTACTGATTCATGGTCCTCCCTAGTCCATCTTTCTCCACCTGCCGTTATCCAGTACCAGCTAGGACATTCCCAGCTGCCAATTTCTCACCTTCTTTCCTCCTTTGTGGAGTGCTATCTTCACACTTCCTTCTCATCCTTTACACTGCTATCTCCCAGGCTTTCAACCACCCCTCCCCCACAACATGTCACCTCCTAGACTCCAGGCATCTCTAAGCCAGCTCCTCACCTCCAGCCCTTGATCAGATTTGGGCCACACCGTCCCCACAGAGTCACCAAAGCAGATGCAGTTTACCAAGACCTTAATCTGGAATTGGTAACTTCATGCTTTTTTTTTTTACTCAAAAAGCATCCCCAAAACTATATAAGCTTCAGGCTCTTAACCCTGTATTTCCATTGAGCAAGCAAAGTGCATAGTGCTGTAACCCGCAGCTGCTGCCCAGGCTCTCTCCTCACCGGAGCTGTGGCCTCTCTGCTCCGCCTTTGTCGTTGGCAAGAAACTTCATCATGATGTCTGATGTCTGCAGGGCCTATTTTGAGTTCCAGGCGCTCCAAGGATGCTCAGTGGTGGGAAGGGTCACTGGGCCTCCTGTCCCAGGAACTGGCTGCACTTCTTGGCACACAGAGCTGCCTTGTCAACCCGGGCCCTGCAGGGAGCCTTGTTGGGCAAGTCTCTTCACCTCTCTCCACAGCAGCACTGGAGGAAAACATGAACTGGAATGTTCCAGTCTGGACAAGAGAGTGGAGCTCTCTGTTCTGCAAGAATGGCTCAGCAGCTGAGGAAACACTAGAACCCTTCTTAGCCATCCTCAACCCTGACAACATCACCTTCGAGGCCTTCTACCCCTTGAGCCAACCCCAGAGAGGCCTCCACCTTCTAATTCACAACTCTGTCAACTAGTGCAACCAGTTTGAAGGATAATTCAGAATTCTCAGGGGAGCTGAAGGTGGCCGCTTCAGCTGATGAAGTGGTCCTGTGCAGATACTAACGGATCACGGCAGCTGATCTGTAACCATGGACAGGGAAAGGGAAGAGAGAAAGAAGAAGAGAAGGCAGAGAGGGGAGAGGGAATGGGAAAGAGGAAAGAGGAAATGAACCTGGAAGGTCCATCAATGTAGACATGAATAAATAAATTATATTACAGTCATACAAAGAACAGTTGTCACAATGCCGAATTGCACGGAATATATTAGCATGTGAATCCAAATAGTAAATAATTAAGTATAAAAAATTCAAGTTACATATAGTGTATTTTATACATTTAAGAAAACAAGACAATATGTCTCGTTTACAAATGTGTAACCAAATTATGGAAAGGTGGCATGCTTTAAAATCAAAGGTTATCCTGAAAAATGAAGAGGTCGGGATTTAGGGAAAATGGTTAGAGCTGAATCTCTACTATTTTATTTCTTTAAATAAATGTAGCAAGATATCATCAATTGTAAATATAGTGGTGAGAACATTGTCTATCACATAATTATACTTTTGAAATCTTTTCTAACTTTAAAATTAGTAAGTGTGAATATCTACTCTCTCTCTTGGACAGTTTGTAAAGGCTGGAGTCATTGCTCAGTGTTACAGCCATTGCCTGGCAATTGTGAGGACCTGAGTTGGGATCCCCAGCACCCACATAAATGCTGGGCTGGTGTGGCAGTCTGCCTGTGATCCCAGAGCTCATGAGACACAGACAGGATCCATGGGACAAGCTGTCGAGATACCTAATCAGGCATCTCTGAGCTCAAGCAAGAGACCTCACCTCAGTCAATACTAAGGTGGAAAGCCATAGAGGAAGACCCTCCAATGTCTGCCTCTGGCCTCCACACACATGCTCCCATCCATGTGCACCACACACACACATGCAGGGGGAAAGGCAACTCCACCAAGCCTTGCCTCCCACAGGAAAAGAGCTTCTAGTACTGCCAGAACAGCCTCCTTCTTCATGAGGCAAATGACAATTAAGAATAAACAACGCTGACAGTAAGGTTACCAGCTCTTCTAGCCAGTTCCTGACACCGCAGCCACTGTGACTCTCGGCAGAGTGCCTCCCTCCAGCTCTGCCCTGGAAGCTGGCTCTTTTCACTGACTGGGCCTGAGATTGACTCGTGGGAGGAGAGGATCGATGGCTGTTCCTCTGTGGGATCTCCCACCTCGTGTGTGTGGACCTCTGGCTCTCTGGGGTTGCAGTAATCTTTCTTTCCTCTGGTTTCTTTCGGCCTCTGGGTGCACCCGGGATGCCTGATTCTGCTGCCCCCCATCATATCGTCACGAATGGTCCCCTCCTGGTTAAACTCTCCTTAATCCCGCACTAGAGGGTGTCATCTATTTCCTACTGGTGCTCTGACCCCATGGACCCCAAGGGCAGCTCATGAAGCACCCCAGAGTCCTAGAGATCCGAGAAGGCAGCAAGGGACAGCTCTTCCTGCAAAGCCTGGAAAGATGGTGGAAAGTTACCAGGGGTCAAGAGGTGAGGCAGGAAGAGAATGGATGGCAAGCTTGGCATTACTGAAGGAACAGCTTCAACAGAGGCCTCCCGATTAGGCCACTTCTAGGAAACTGCCAAGATTAGACCATTTCAGCACCAATATCATCTGGTTAAGCCAAATAATAGGATTCAGAACATGATGCCCTTGACTGAAAAGGAGTCAAAGAGAAAGAATCAGGGACGCAGTCCTCACAGGATAGAAAACATTAAGGACAGAAATAATATTCAGCAGCCAGGTGTTGTGGCTCACACCTTTACTCCTAGCACTCAAGAGGCTGAGGTAGGAGAACTTCTGTAGTTCAAGGCCAGCCTGAGCCTGGGCTAGTGAGTCCCTGCCTCAAAAACAAACAAACACACACACAGAAATAAAATTTATCAATGACAAAAGACAGTCCACCTTTGACAAAAGGATGAAATGTATCTTTCATGTTATAGTACTAGTTCTGAAAACACCAAAGCCTCTTTCTATTCCCTCTATATCTGAGTCTGTGGTCTAGATCCCACAAAAAGTGGGACGTGTGATGACCTCCATATGCATCTGAGAGCTTGGCAGGTCCTTAGCACTCTGCCCTTTCCTTCCAAAGATTAAGCACGCACTGTGACATGGGGGTTAAGAACCATGTGCTTTCTCACACAACGGTGTGATCTTCCAGTTGCATATCTTGACCATGGAAGACTTCCAAGAAGAACGGATTTAGGAGGATACCAGTGACATGTTTCTACGGGGGGAGGGTGAAGTTCAAGTCCTAACAGAGGAGAACTCTGATGGAGGAGAACGTCATATGGAAAGGGAGGATGTTGAGAATGAATTAGCTTGGCTGTAACTGCAAAAAAAAAAATGCACATAGCTAAGGAGTTTCTTGTATTAATCTTATCCTGGGACCAAAATTAATCTTTCCTTAGAATTGTTAGTCTGACCAAATTTATTATCCTTGATGACAATTAGTCTTCTCGGTTTAGGGAGAATTTAAAAACGCATGATTTATTTTTCCTGAGATAATTCCCAGACCCATAATGCTACTCCTCAAAACTAATATTTTGGCATTTAATAAGCCGGAGAAATTAAGCCAAGAACTTAACATCAAAAAAAAAAAACACCTCTAAGCAACATTTACTGTTGGAGTTGTTTTGATCTCATAATTCCTGTAATGACACTTGAGTTCATGAACACTGTGGAACCAGGTTGCCAGAAGCCTGTGGTCAGGGTGAGAACAGCCTCTTCCCACCACACAGTTTTGTGATGCTAACTATCCAAATCCAGGGCACAGTCTGATGGGTTCCCATGGTGCGTGCTTCTGAAGCATGTTATAAGCAAGGATTTCGGTGAGACTTCTAGAGTTGAGACTAGAGTGAGGTGAACTCCTACAAGGGCATGGGATGATGGCTACATTCTGCTCTGGGTAGGGTATCTTGCAAACACTTCTATCTTGGTGGCCAGCCCCAATTGTCAGCATGACCCACAAAGGGCCCTGCAGGAGCATAGGACTCTCGCATCTGTCTGTCGGCAATGGACCTGCAGTGTCAAGAACAGAATTCCCCTGGTAAGTGATTGAGTTAGTAATTTCCAGCTTGAAATGATCAGTTATCACCTCAACCTTAAGCCTTTGGGGACAAGAGCTGGCCAATAGTAAAAAATCAGCCAAATTCTTAAGGCAAATTGTCCTCCAGGATAAAACTTGACAATAATATAGTTTTTAATTCCCAATCTACAAATGAGGAAGCTCGGGGCCAGAGATGCAGAATGACTTGCCCAGGGTCCTAGAAGGAGTGCATATAGGATTGCACCTGACTGCAAGTCTCCTGGGGCGTCTTTCAGCATGCAGTCTACAATAGTCTCTCTTTTTCTTCTTTTATACGTATCGTTTTTGCCCTTTGTTCTGTTGTTTTTGTATTGGTCTTCCAAAAAGAAATCAGATGCATCTTAAATGTAGTTCTGCTGGATGTAATTGAGGGCTTATAAGTGCTAAACCTTGTTAACCTAAATTAAGCTGGACTCTACATGAAAGGCTCGTCTACCATCAGATATGGGAGCACACAGAACATTGGCCATGGTAGTATGCTGGTTATGATGGAATTTGGTCCCGAAAAAAGGATTATGATAGTGGTGACAGGGCTGAAAATCATAAGTAGAATGAAAAAAGCATTCCAGAGTGAAACTGAATGACAGGAGAAGGGAAAAAAAGAGTGATAATAACACTCTGTGTTTGCCATCACAACTGTGAGGTGCAGCCAAACAAGCACATGGAAAAATCCAGAAAATGGTGAAATGCACAGCTGCTGCTCAGGCAGATGACAGAGCCAGCTTCTCACCTCTCTGGATCACAACTCTGGAAAGCTGCCTGCTGCCCTGGACACCTGAACTAGACCAGAGACTGGCAAGACCGTGCAGATAGGAGAAATGAACAGGCAAAGGCCAGCAGCCCACACCAGGGAGGATTTGCTCTTGTTCGGCTACCCTGCCAGCATGGTTCCCACCCATCATTAGAAAAGTCCCGTGCCCTCTCTGATGGCATGAGGGATACTGGCCTGCCTTTCTTCTTCCTAGATCTGAGCTTATCAGCCACTGTTATCTTGCTTTTTTTTTTGTTTTTAAATTTTTATTATTTATTTATTTGCCAGGAAAGAAAGAGAGAGAGAGAGAACACTGACATATTTCTATCAGAGGCAGACATGTAGACATAAGCACTTAGTGACAGAAATCTGTGGAAGCCAACGGTGTTTATAACATTCCTGCCGATACCTGACAGTAACCTTCTCTCCCAATCCAGCCTACTGGAAGATCTATCTACCCATACCTCTGAAAATTCCCTGAAAAAGCTGAATGTTATCAACTAAAACTTACAAAACAAAATTCATGCAACAAAAGAGAAATCTGCTTAAAACAGACTTCGGGCCATAAACAGTCTGCATATGTGAGAAGGCCTTAAATGCAGCAAACATCTCTATTCGAGAAACTTCTAACTCAATTTCATTTTTTTAAATATTTGTAAAATTTTCCACTGGAACCCTCCACAATGATTGGTGGCGATGATGATTAAAATAGGAGCCAGGGAATTGGATAAGAGCAGCAGCCCCCCCCAAGACCACCCAAGTGGGGAAGTCAAGCCACAGAGGAGCAGAAAACCCCAGGGACAAAACCCTCTGGGAAAACCTTCCACTTCCTCTTTTTTGGAGCAAACCTGTGGTCACATGACCATTTACGGTATCATCACAGAGGTGTCCAGGCCAGGACTCAAGCAGCGTCACAGTTTACCACCATTTGTGCAACCCACCAAATCCAGATTACCCAAATCTGCAGTGATTTCCCCCAGTTCATATAGCCTGTCACTGAAGAAACAGCGAGGGCCTTTGGCGGATGAACTGGGAATCCAACATTCTCTTGGTCTATATAACTTGAGTAGGTTTCCTCCCAAGTGCTTAACATTTCCTATTTGGATATATCACACCTTCTGCACAGAAGACCAAAATGAATAGTTTCAGCCATTCAGCCATTCCTTGGCTGGGTGTGTTCATGAAGATAAGAATTCCCTGCAGAGGATTCCCCATCACAACAGCTAACAATAGCATCCTCCCATCTTATAACGCAGCCCCCCCCCAGTAAGAGCCCACACCAGACCCCACCACACCCAGTAATGGGAACTTCGCTGACAAATGTTTCTCATCTGAACCCAATCAGTTTATAGGACATTATACAGAGCTCTGAATGCATTCCATATGTGTTCTGAAATGCTAAAGCCTCCTTCCCAAACCAAAATCACATTACTATTATTGTTGTTGTTTTCTACAAGTGCAAAGTGCAGCATAATCAATGCTTTCTCAGCTGGAGCCCAGCCTCTGCACCCTGTAGACACTGCAAATAGAGTTGACTTGGAAGGCTGTATTGCCGTTGTTGTAGCTTTGGTATCTTTCCCCAACCCAAGCTGGGCACCCACCCTGACCTTCCAAGAGGAGGGAGCAGCAGGAGGCCCAGATGGGATTTGGTTAATAAAACTGACAACGTTGAATTGCACTAACACTGAGTGCTCTGAGTCGGAGCACACCCAGATCCTTCGGAGCTGTGCAGGCATCTTCCATCTCTGGAGAGAAACCATGGTGCCAACACCCACCAAGGTACTCTTACTCTCGCAGGGAGAGTGTTGGAAAGTTGGGGAAATGATGGTCTCTGAGGCTGTGCCTGTTCAAGAGCTTTGCAAGAAGACAACAATCCACTAGGTGACTTCTGAGAATGCAGTGGACATTACCTCCAACTGCTTCTAAAATTCCAAGCAGAGCTCCTCCTCACCTGCACCCCTCCGGTAACCCTCTCCAGGCCAAGTTCATAGGCCCATCTGTGTACTTGAGCATTTCAAATCATTTTGATGGTAACATACACAGAAAGGACATGGAAGATTAATTGTTGGGCTATAAAATGGTATGTAACATCTTCCAGAGCTCAGACGCAAGCTCCATACTTTGGGACAAACCTTCCCCTGTACACATCTGCTTCCTCCATTGGTTCACAGTTGAAGACTATTGGGCTGGTGCTGCAGAAGCATGCTTTGGGGGGGTATGGGGTGCAGTAGCAGCTTTTCCAATGCACTGAAAAAATGTAAACATATAGAATTTGCTCAGTCGTAGACTCCCATACATTTTTGTTCCACCTGAGTGCCTGTTACCACTTGTCTGTTAGCCAGAACTAGCCTAAGACAAAAGAAATGAATGGGTAGAAACCAGTGATGGGAAAACTCCAAAGGAACATACATGTGTCTCCCAGCAGCTTGCTTAGAATGACCCAGGCTAGCTCGTGTTTGTGGTTTTTAGATTGCATATATAGAATGCAATCATTTGTTTTGCTGGGGGAAATTGTTCCTTGCTCAACTAAGGAAAGTCAGTAGATCATATTTGATGGTATGAATTTCAAGGCTTCCGCCTCCTGTCTGGATGATGTAGGGAAAGGGCAGGGGTTTCAATAAGCTTCATCTGGCTCCCACCCCAGGATCCAAGGCAAGTTCTTGAACCTGACCATTTTAAGCCTCTGTTTCCATCACTGTAAAACAGAAATACTAGTAAGTTCCACAAGGAACTTGCACAGGATGGGATATGCTCAAACAAGGCTAGTGATCATTAGCACAGGACTAAATCAGCACATGTTTTAAACATGCCTAGCCCAATTTTTTCCCACATCCAAGGTGAACCACAAGCGTGGCTCCTCCACTCCCAGCCAAGGGCACGGGGTGAGTGGGCACCTCCACAGGTGGTCATTCCTCACAGCTCCTCAGGGCTTCCTAGAGCACCTCTGTCCCTATCCACAGCGCTTGGCATCGTGCTGTATGGAAACTCCTGCCCCAGGCACCCAGCTGTCAAGAGCCATACACAGTTCCTAGAAAAGTCCCAGGAAGCTGAGGCCTGAGAGAACCTGAGGGTCACTTGGCCAGACCAAGCCCTGCTGCTCCCTGTGTGACACTCAGCACAGTTCTCACGAGTGTCATCCACCCAAGGCCCCAGATTACTTCTCACAGCTTGGCCCGGTCCAGACCCAAAAGTATTAATCAAATGGAAAAACCAAAAGAGTAAATAGTCCTCTCTCACACAAAGAGCAAGGGATCTCCATCCAGAGAAAGCTAACCCATGGAGAGGCACCACTGGGTGCCTCATCACAAGTGCAGAGGAGAAGGGATGACAAGTTTCCTGAAGAGAGAAAGCCTGGATGTATTGGTCCCCAAACCTCTCCCCAAACGGGCTTCAATTTTGGCTTCCTTAAAGTGATTCTAATTGTTTAAACAAGATTAAACAAGTAAGGAATTTAAGAGGGAGATGGAAGACATTTGAAAAAAAAATAGTAAGGGAATTTTTTCCCCAAACACCCAAAGCAAAGCTCAACTGTAAGAACAACCTTAACTTAGTAGCCTAAATAAATAGACATACATTAATTAACTAATAATAAAGATAAGCAACATTTTTTCAGGCTGAATGTGTTCACCAGAAAATGTCCAGAGGAAATTAACTTCCCGCAGTCAACATACTGTACAGCAATAAGCCAGAGTCACCACGCTTACTGTATTATAGATTTAAACACACACAGTTGTCTAGGCCTAATGCATTTCTGCTCAGAACACCAGCAATAACCCCATAAATAAATAAAATAAAACAATCAAACATTCCATTAAAGCCCCAAGAATGTTGCAATAAATCCAGGAAAGGGAGATGAGCCTTAAGGACTTGGAAACTGTAGACTGAATGGTAAGGACTGGGTTCTCCATGACCCTGTCACCTGCTGCTAACTGGACCTTCTGACCCCAGCCCCGAGTTCCTCCCTGGCTTCCACTCCTTCATTCATTATCCAGCCTCACACACCTGCCTGCAATGCCCTTTCCCTACCCTTGCTCACTTGGCAAGCCCTGCTCACTCCTTCAACTTGCTGGAGAATGACTTCCTCAGCCAAGCTTTCCCTCATCTGTCATAGCTCCTCCCGGTGCATACATCTAATCCATGACGTGGCCACCGCCTTGCCATCAATGGCTTCCATGGCTCCATCTCCCACAAAAATGAACTCAAGTCACTAAGCCTCAGTGACCCTTGCACCCCCAGCACCCATACTGGACTGGAACACAGAGTATCTCTGCAGATGTCCACAGAGCCAAAGCCTGCCTTTTTATTTAATGGCTCTGATTGTATACACAGCAATGCAAAAGGTGAGCGCTCAGTGGTTTTGGGTGTGGAGTGGGGGAGGAGTGATTTGGGTTTCTAGGGTTAAATTAGCTACCCAAAAAGAACCATCCAAAGACTGGGGAGATTGCACTGTGGTTAAAGCACTTGCTCACAAAGCCTGCTGGCCCAGGTTCAATTCCCCAGCACCCATGTAAAGTTGCATGTAAACATGGCACATGTGTCTGGCATTCATTTGCAGTGACAAGAGACCTTGGTGCACACACACACACACACACACACACACACACACACATGCTAATAAATATTTTTTTTTCAAAAACAACCATCCAGGAGAGATTGGAAGCCCAACAGCACCTTGAGCACTCCCATACATAAATCTGTGGGAGCAGTAGTTAAGCCATTCAGACTTGCCTGGCAACTTGCCATTTTAATGAAGCAATGAACGTCAGAATTGAAAGGGATCCTAGAAGCCACTGCAGCCTTCCACCCAGGGCAGAAACCTCCTGCCTCCTGACAGATGCTCATCTAAATGCAGAGAATCTGCCCACATCATGAAAGAAGCCATCCTTCTCGTGGCCACTTGTGACAAAATGTTCCTCCTTTAACCCAGCGAATCCAGAGTTCCTCATGAACTTGTCTCCATAGAATGCCCTTCAAATAAGAGCCGAACAACCAACACTGAAGAAAATAAAATTCCAAATATTCTGGTATTTCTGTGATGATCGAGTCAAATCAGGGCTAGAGAGATTGCTCAGTGCTTAAGGTGCTTGCCTGCAAATCCTAATGACCTGAGTTTGATTCCTCAGTACTCACATAAAGCCAGATGCACAAAGTGGTGCATGCATCTGGAGTTCCTTTGCAGCGGCTGGAGGCCCTAGTGTGTCCATTCTCTCTGTGTGCCTCTCCTCTCCTCTCTTCTCCTCTCTCTCTCTCTCTCTCTCTCTCTCTCTCTCTCTCTCTCTCTCTGCTTGCAGATAAATACATTTTTTAAAAGTCAAATCAAATTATAAGCCATAGATTCTTTCCCCACATTCCCACATTTTCCCCTTGAACAGGACACCTCTCCTTTGACTATTTTCAAGCAGGCTGCAGCCTCTCTCCACAGTGTCCCAATGCCATCCAGCTTTCTTCATGTAGAACTTTTGTGGAAAGCCTTACTTAGCAGTAGCTACTCCATTTTCTCTTGCTTCCTCTTTAACCCACGCCCCTAACTCTACTCTTCAAAAGAAGTACACACTTCTTCAACTCTGTATCCTACACTGATGCACAGAAGCATCACATGACAGGAAGCCATGCGCCTCCTCTATGGCTCCTCCTCTCCAGATCCCCCCAGGGGCACAGCTCCCTGAGCCCCCCACTATTCCGGTCACCCTCTTTTGATATTGCCTTTGGGTAATTCCCACTGGTTTAAAAAGAAATGCACAGAGCTCAACACGAGAATCCACGTGTGGTTTCACAACATGGAGCAAGGTGGGACTCGAGGAAGAGGAATCTTTATGAATGAGGTTCAAGAATACAACGCTTTCACAACACCCTTTAGGAAAGATTGTGAGAGCCATGGTGGGGGAGATTATCCAGAGGCATGGCCAGGAGAACCTGGCTGAATTCTAGGCTATCCATGGTCCCCTGTCACAAGGACTGATCCAGACGACCCATGGAGGAGGTTATCCAGTGGAGTGGGGAGGGGAGGGCAGCGGGGAATTGGGGATAACAACTCATTGTTTGCCCACTAAATATTGTAACTCATTATGGACAATAAAAAAAATAGTGGTACCCAATCCACAAGTAGACCAGCTTTCAGATGTATGCTGTGAGAGGCATCTTGATGGATGTGGGCCCTGATTGGGATAGGGGGGCTGAACACTCACAAGCAGATCAGATCTGTGGGATGATTTGAGGGGCTCTCAAGCAACCCCAACCCTACACACACATATACACACACACACACACACACACACACACACACAAATACAACACTGTTATGCATCACTGTTACAGACATTCAAAGACATTAAAAACCATAGGAGAACAAAACCTTAAGAAATCGTCACCAGTTAGTGTTTTCTCTGTTGATTATTTAAGATTTTTTTGGCCACCACTGAAGGAAAGCAAGGTCTGAATTTGCTATAGTGAAATATGATGTCCATCCAGGGAAAGGATGAGGTGAGGGAAGAGTGATGAGAGGATGCATCTGAGAGGAAAGGCAGGAGCCAGGTCACCTGGGGGTAAGCACCTGGGGGCAGCTCAGCTCACAGCCTGGACTCCAGGCCCCAACCCAGAGACCTCCAGTGAAGCACATGGCGAGAGTGCCCTCTACTGGGAGAAACAGGAACTTGCCTCCCTAATCTTGGATGTTAAATAGCTGTTAACATCTTCATTCAATAGTCATTGGTTAAATTCCCAATGTTTTTTAAACACAAAGAGGACCACCAGATAAATATATGAATAAGACATGATCATCACTCTCAAAAGAGTTTCAACTAGTTGCGGAAAGTCAAACAAGGCATGGTGTGTGTGTGTGTGTGTGTGTGTGTGTGTGTGTGTGTGTGTGTGTGTGGACAGGGGAATACAAGGAAGCCAGTATTATATATATTATATATTATATATAATGAAAAGTGTTAAAAAAATTTTTGAAAGACACTTTGGTGTAAAGGAACCAGAAATTGAACTGTAGGGAAACAACTGAAGGCCAACAGAAAATCGGGGTCTAAATTAGGATTAGCAAGAGGGTCAGTAGAGAGGAAGAGATATGAAGGCAAAGAAGCCAACAGGACTTGGTTACAGACTGGTGTGGGCAGGTGAAGGGGGGCTCCAGGTTTGGGGGCAGCGTGATGTCGTGTTACTCATCAAACCAGAAATCATGAAGGACCAGCTGAGGAAGAAAGCTGATGAGTTGGACGTTGAACAGGGAGAATTGGATGTGCCTGAGGAACAACCGAAAGGAAGTTCTGGGAGGTAATTGGTAATTGACTGTTTAGTCTGAAGCTTGGAGAGCTGATTTGGGGTTGGCAGAGATCTACGGTATTGAAAGGGAAAAGATCTCTCAAGGTAGAAGCCACCATGAGGAGAGAGAAGAGCCGGGGACAGGCACTGAGCCAAGCTGATTTTTTAAGAGGCAGTCAGTGGAAAAGCAGCTCCCCGTGAAAGTGGAGAGGAAAGACTGAGGTGGAAGAGACCCAGAGAAGAGCTGGAAAGAGAAAGATTCAAGAAGGGTGGAATCAATCCTGTCAAATGACTTATAAAGAAATCTTGCAATGACTTATAAAGAAAATGGCAATCAGAGGGAGACTGTGGTCTTGCAGACACTC
>PVHP010040943.1:0-15601 GCA_004024765.1 Zapus hudsonius | reverse complement strand
AATTCACTGGGTCTCCATTGCAACCCACAGTTCATCCCCATGGCTCCATTGGGCCTCCATGCAGGCAATCTAACACACCTGCTTCACATTGCCGATGGACATTTTTCAAAAACAAAACTGTGTTGCAAATCCAATGACCCTCTCTTCCTGCATTTGTTCTACTCCATAGTACCAGGTGGGCTACCAACTTGTTAATCCAGGGGGGAACAAAGTATTCAGGCCCCTTACTTCAAAGAGTCCACATTCTTCCTGTTGTTCCAGTGCAGATCACCTGGCCACATCTCAATGGTTGTAATCTTTCAAACAATTGCAGCTGAATGGGCAGCAGTTTTGGCCCAAAGATTTCATTTCTTTCTGTGCCATTTCCATCTGCTCACACCAGTCCATCTTTATGTAAAACAACCCTGCACAGGTTCCTAGGACACTGGCAGGCAGAATGCAGCAAGCCTCTCACACAAACTGCTCCTAGCACAGTCCTGACCAAGTTCTTTTTCACCCTCATAAGCCAAACCTCACAGTCCATAGTTCTTACTGCATTCAGATATTTTAACTCTGACCAGAATGGTCCATCAAGCTGTACTCACAGCACTTCAAGGCATCTCTTAGGACAAGGTTTCAAATTCAAAAGACCAAAGCCACAAGATCAGGGTTCTAGCAGCAACAACAGATCCCGTTCTCTGGTACCAAAACTGTTGTAATCAGCTTTCTCATTGCTGCAACAAAGAACTCAGCCAAAAGCAATATGATTGAAGGAATGGGTTTATTTTGACTTATAGACTTGAGGGGAAGCTCCATCATGGCAGGGAAAACAATGGCATGAGCAGAGGGGTGGACATCACCTCCACCACAGCACTGGAAAGAGCAGCAAGAAGGTGTGCCAAACACTGGCAAGGGGAAGCTGATTTATAACCCCATAAGTCCACCCCCAACAACATAACTCCAACTAAATTCTAATACCAGAACTTCCATCAGCTGGGGATTGATCACTCAGAACACATTCATTTGTTTGTGGGGGACACCTGGATCAAACCATGACACCACTGTAAAGGAAATGGCATGCTGGGGGTAGATTCTTGGTGTTTGGGCAAACAGAAGTTGAAGGCAGTTGTTTTACTAGACAAGAAATGGAGGAGTAGGCCAAAACAGGCCTGGAGGGGCTGGGGAGGGAGAGATGAGATTAGGAGCCTGAACTCAACCCCCTAGGCCACCAGAACCTTTGGAAGTCTTCAGGGAAAGGACTTGGGTGAGATTTTTCCTGCCATAGTGACAAATGGATCAGAAGGAATGACTTCGGGCAGGGTTTCCAGTTAGCACGTTTGCAATTACTCAAGGGAAAGATGGTGTGAAGAGAGTTAAGGAAGACAGAGATGTTTAGGAGGTGATCTGGCTGGATTACAAACCTGTGGCTTCATTGGGTAAAGAAGCAAAATTAATAATGTTAATTCTTCAAGCAATATAGTGTGAAGAAATACTTCCTTCCACTGTTGTTCCCCAACTTAACTCAGCTGCAGTACCTGTGTAGACAGGTAGGTATAGAGACCTACTTCTTCTTGATCTTGGGGACTTCATTTCTTCATGGTAAAATGCCATGAATTTTAAATGTGCATCTGGCTTTACATGGATACTGAGGATTCAAACCCTGGCCTCCAGACTTTGCAAGCAAGTGCCTTTAACTGCTGAGCCATCTCGCCAGCCCTTGGGCTGGCACTTTCAGCATTATTTAAGAAAGAGATAACTCCAGTTGGCCACTAACCAGAGACCTGGATGAATGGGATGGTATCTATTTACCAGGAGTGCTTGCACAAGTCTCACAACTCCATTGAGACTTTCTTCTGTGATCTGTTGAGTGTTTGCAGGTCAGCTGTTTCCAGCAGAGATAGTGGTAGAGCAAGTTGGCCACTTGGAAGAACAGAGTTCTTTCCAAGCTGAAAACTAGCCTTGTCACCTCTGCCAGGAAGCATGGTGCAATCCTACATGGGGACATAGGCCTTCAGAGGAGTAGAGGTCAGGACACATGCAATGTCAGAGGGTCGGTGCCTTAGGTTCTATTCTGTCAGAAGCTAGACACGGTGCTCAGTGTCCTCAAAATGCAAGGTTCGTTGGCTTGTGCTCTGAGAGCCCAGGTCCTGGACCAGGGCAAACTGGAGTGTGCTAGAGATGTCGTCTGGTACCCTCAGGGGAGGAATGAGTGTATTGCCTGCAACCTTAAGATTTTCCAGAGCTTGAGACCATCATAAACTCAGGTCTGACTGTCTATTCTTATCTCCTCAAAGGACTGGTCTGCTCACAAGAACACCAGAGAATCTCATAGGCTGCGATTATGCCAAACCCGCTGTGGTCGCCTGCTCCTGGAGCTATGTCCCATCCTCTCCTGCTTCTCAACTATATAGTTCCCACTATACCAATGACCATAGTTATCAGATAGAAAACAGAGGCCATCACTGTTGGGGTGCTGTATCACCCCTAGAACTCTTCAGTACATGCTGAGTATACGCCTGAAATAATGAGAGCCCTAATCTTACTCATTACTTTATTCAATGAAGTATTTATTGTGTCTATTGTGTGTCAGGCATCATTCTAGGTTTGTGAATTACATTTGTAAGTAAAACAAAGATCCCTTCTCTTGTGGAGAGATGGCTCAGCAGTTAAAGTTACTTGCTTGTAAAGCCTGGAGGTCAGGGTTTAAATCCTCAGAATTTATGTAAAGTCAGATGCACACAGTGGCACATGCAGTTGCAAGAGGCCCTGACATGCCCATTCTCTCTCTCTCTCTCTCTCTCTCTCTCTCTCTCTCTCTCTCTCCTCTCTCTCTTTCTCTCTTCTCTCTCTGTAAATAAATAAAAATTTAACCAAATTCAGCCTGATCATTGGGAGGGTATATCATTCTCCCTGGTGCAGTGAGGTTAGGGAGCTGACCTCCTGGGGCAGATACTCTGCTGCAGGGGATTCATTCTGCTCAAGACCTATGGTAGAGAGAGAGCAGAGCCACAAATAAATAAGGCAGTTGGCACGTCATGTTAGAAGTAAAGAAGAAAAAGTAGAAATTAAGAAACTGTAAGATATAATGACTATTTCCAATCACAAATTTGGTCCAGGAAAAAGTACTGTGGACCCCATGGATAGGGTATTGCCCCAGGACTGAGAAGTGCTACTTGCAAAGGTGGGAAGGCATGAGCTGAAGCAGTGTTTGGCTACCATAGGGTTAAAGTCTCTTATTTTTTTTTTGTCTTCCATAAAAATGTAGGAATTCAGTGGTTATTCCTCTGGTAAATCCTTCCAAGGCAAGGGTGGAATTATAATTTGCTGAGGCATAGAAGTACTAGAAAATTCTCAAATGGGTACACCAATCAGGGAAAGGACTGAGTGTGGGCAGTCCCCAGGTGTTTTAGTCACATGCTAAAGTCCCAGTGATGGGTGGGCTCAGCTCTGTAATGCTTTGTTTGTTCCTGACCTTTGACGCATGGGATTTCAGGGCTTAGTTCATTGCCAATGAAGCGGGAGACAGGGGCACTTACTCAACCTCTTCCTGTGTTTGCTAATAATTATCACCCAGTTCATAATGGGCCCTGCAATGCTCCAACTTCCTTTAATTAATTTGCTCTGTATTAATTATTGGGGTATTTTGTTTTATAAAGGTGATGACTAAGCCTGCCCGGCAGGTTCAGAACTGCCCTGTTGGCGTTTGACTGACAAGGGCTTGGTCTCCCCATTCAGCCCCATCCATTCCGGAGCATGCATCATTCTCTCTTGACATCAGGCGTGGCAATGGGACTTGCCAGGGAGCCTGACCTCCTGAGGCAGAGATCTTGTCGGGCGCTGAGTCAGGGAGGTCAGTTCTGTTCATGACCTGATGGAAGTGTACAAAACCCCACAGACCAGGGACCCCGAAGAGAGCAACTTCTAACTCAAAGCATCAAGTAACCTTGAGAATGGGACCCTCTACCAGAGGCCTGTAAAACTCTGGTTTTCCAGCTACTTGGAGCATCCTAAGTGATTCTTCCAGGATACAGATCAGAGCTCTTCATGGATGGAAGGATATTTCTTCTTTGCTTCCCCCTTGAATTTTCTTCCCTCTTTCTTCTTCCTTCCTTTATTCTACTTTTACCTTCCTTCTCCTTTCTTTCTCTTTCTTCATTTATCTCTCTATCCTTTCTTTTTCTCTTTTCTTCCTGGGATTGAATCCAGAGCCTTGCACATGTTAGGCAAACACTCTTACTACAGTCCCATATGATAGACAAAGTGTGTCATCATGCACACATGATAGAGATTCCAATATAAGACCCCTCTGGCATATGGCTGGCTGCAACAGCTTTTTAATTTGTCTCTTGTGTCCCCTGTGCACACCTGCTCTCCTCCAGTCTATCCTTCAGGGTGATCTTTCCAGATCTCAGTGCAATTCAAACTCTCCCATGGATTCCTGTAACCTGCAAAGCCAAACAGCAACTCTTCAGCTTGGTATCCAGCTCTCCATGTCCCTGTCACCACCCTTCCTCGAACCACGCTCTCATTGCTACTCAGGAAAAGAGCCATTTGGGGGAAATTTCCAACAAATGATGATGGTTCAAGCATCACATTGTTGCTCCCAACTCTCTTCTGTTTGCACTCCTCGTGAGGCTGCTCCAACATTCCTAACTTTGTGAACCTCCTTGACTCGTGCCAAGCCCAGGAAGTTCCTCCATCTTCTTCCCATAGCCCTCTACATGCCAGAGTCAGCCCTGTGTGAGAATTATTACTTAGTCTCATGCTGCCTCTTGACTATTGTACTATGCTTTCTGAAGGCTGGGGCCAAGGCTTCTTTATCTTCCTAATCCCAGGCCCTGCAGAGAGCTTTGCCCACAAAAGGAAAAGAGTGACTACTTCTTATAGGAATGAACAATTGAAGGAATGAACAAAGCACCGATCCCAATCCAGCCTTTGCTCCATTGAAGAAGTGAGACAAAGTTTCTCAATTTTCAAAAAGCCACCTTCTTTTTTTTGAGATTAAACATAAGAATCTTTTCTTTTTACTTAATACTATTGCAATTTCGAAACAAATCAAATGTTTTTATTAAGCCAAATCAAAGAAATGGGGTTTACATATGCTTAGTCTTCATACACAGTGATCCTCCTGCCCTGGACTGCTGTGTAGTTCCCTGTCAGTTCTGCAAAAGCCAATTTGTTAAAAGTAAGTTGCTTCTTGTTATGTTGGCCATTTGGCAATTGGGTTTTCTTTTGTAAGGTTCCCCACCCCACTCCAACCAGCTGCAGAAGGAGTGGGCAAGATATCACCTCCATCCATACTTCCTTCACAAGGCTCTGCCCAACCCTTCCTCACCTGAAAAACTACCTCTGTAGTTAAACAAAAAGGCACTTTTGGAAGTTCTTTAAGCCCAGGCTATGTAACTCCATGGGCTGGAATCTATGTCTCAAAATGACCCCCATTCTTTCATGATATGCTCTATGTCATCCCCCCTTCCCTGCCTGAGAAGATGGACAAGGGCCAGCCTCATCTTGTGCCCAATGGATTATTGCCTCAGTGAAGGAAACCCACAGGGTGAATTTGCTTTCATAGCTGGAATTTGCCACATTCTAACTATGTGCTTGTGAGGCTGGGATTGGGGATGGCAGGGGATGTTCAGTTTACCTACTCACGCACTTAAGTTGCCCAGAATCTGAGGGAAGCTATGGAAGGAGGGAGGGGTGAGGCACGAGAGGAAATTTACTGGAGTGTTCCAGGAGCACGGCTTGGCATCAGTGTGGTTGGGAGAAGTGCAGGTGGATGAGGGCGGTGGCAGGTAGAGAGCATCTGAGGGTGGAAATGGTGAGCTCAGCAGAGATGAGCTGAGCCCTCCAGAGTAGGCGGCAGTGTCCCACTTGTCAGAAGCAGCCAAGGATGCTGGGTCTGGAGCAGAGCCCCAAGTTCTGGGAATCTGGAGGTGGGGACAAGTGGATCTGGACAGATGTGCCAAAACCCCGGCAGGAATATGCCTCAGCCAGGGTTGATCGGCCTCACACTGGGCTTGAAGCTACTATGCAGTCTCTTCCAGAGTGGGTCTTGAGTCCTATGGTCTTCATGTTTTAGAAGATCCTTTAGCCTAATTCAGAGATTTGGGGGCCTGATCTTCCCCACACCCTCACTGCATCCCTTCCTTGACAGAGACAAGCCTTTCTCACTCCTCCTTACCCACTGTCTGACTTCCTTCAGGCTGCTGCCCTTAGAGTGGATTAGGGCTCACAACAAAGTAGGAGGATCCAGATGCCCTGGGTCTGGTTGTTAACTCTGTCTCAATTGGCTGAGCCTTAATTTCCCCCTTCTGTAATGTGGGCTGCATGTAGGTTCACCTCTCCTAAGCTGTCCAGTTAATCCCAATGTCAAGTTCCCAGGGAGTGCAGTGCCCTGAAGCTCTCCAGGATGCAAATTGGTAATTTTTATTTTTTTGCCAAGCCTTTAACATCAGCTCTAGTTTCATAACCTCAGTCACCCTTCCCTTCCCCTCCCTTGCTGCACGTACGGATCCTCCCCTGCAGCACAGATGCACACCTGCAGGAAAAATTGGCATGGACTTCTTCCCATCTGTCACCGCTTCCAATAGCTCGAGTGTGCTGATGACAGATAAAGTAATTGTGGAGTGTGCGAATGACTTAATATTTGATGTGTTAAAATAATTTTTTTAATGCCAGGCATTTGTATAATTTATAGCTGGAATCCATAGTTTTCATCTTGTTTCCACTTCTTACCTGGTTGCTCCTCCAGTAGAGTGGTGGGAATATTTGCTCTATGGATCTGGTTTTCACTTTGTGGGCGTGCAGGGAGGAATAAACCTTCAGCAGCATCAATGATGCCTATTGACTTCTAAATCTTCAGGGCCTCATTCGGTTCTCAGCATGTCGACATGCATAAAAATATTTAATGAATACATTATTGAATATCAGTTCGAGATTCATCTCACAAATATTTACCGAGGGCTCAGTGTGCCAAGCACCATCCTAGGCAGTAGAATCCCACAATGAACAAAACAGACAAGGTCTATGCCTCTAGGGAGTTTAGCACTCACTAGGGAAGATAGACCTTGAGTGAGTAAAGAGACAGGAAGGTGAGGAAAGATCTTAGGTTGGGAAGAGACATGACAGATTTTCCCACTTCACAGATTCTGACCCTGAGACTAGAGGTAGACCAGTAGCCTTGTGAAGGGTGGGCTGGGAATCAGACCAATGATAGGTGTTGGAGGCTTATCAACCCATGATTTTAACACTTACCCTGGCTTAGATCAGGATTGAAGGGCAGACAAGTCAATGGAAGAGAAAGGACCATTCTCTTTAAAAAGAACCATTTTTTTATCCACATATATTCATTGTATTGGGTTTCCTAAGGACATTTTAATCTAAGTATATAATGGACTTTGACCACATCCCCCTAATACGCCCTTACTCTCGCTTTCCTCTCCCTTTATTCTCCTTCATTCCCCTAAACACGTTTACTTCTACTTTTGTGTCGTCTATACATATATAACTGTGTAGGCCTGTGTAAAATCTAGAATGCACAATTGAGAGAACACCCATGATATTTACGTTTCTGTGTCTGACTTATTTTGTTTAATAGGATCTCAAATTCCATCCATTTTCTATTTCCTTATGGCTGAATAAATCTATTGTGTATAGACACCACAATTTCTTTATCCATTCATCTGTTGATAGACACCTGGGATAATTCCATAATTCAGTGAATAATACTGAATACACATGAATGTGAAGGTATTTCTATAGCATGTCGACTCTAGATGCATGCACCACTTTGTGCATCTGGCTTACGTGGGTACTGGAGAATTGAACCCAGTCGTTAGGCTTTTCATGTAAGTGCCTTAACCACTGAGCCATCTCTCTAGCCCGGCTTCTAGTGTTCATGGAGTAATACTACAACTTGTATGGCCGAGCCATTGATTCTGTAGTAAGTTGTCTCATGAGCTACTGGTGGGGAACAGGAAGTGGAATGGAGCTTGCTCTTTCAAGTCATCTCTGCCTCAGGGGAAGAGTGATGCTTTTTTGGTCCCACATGGTACAGTTCCCTCCAGTCAAGACAGTTACTTCCTGCTGGCTTCCAGGAGTGCTGGAAAGCAGCATGACATCAGAGAATTAGGACAGGGCATTTTATTGTTTTCTTACTGGTAACCTTTTGCCACCAGGTGAAGGGGGTGGATGGGACGAAAATGCCATCACTCAGGGCTTTACAAAGTATGCCATCATCTCTCTCATTCCTGACATTTCTTCAATTCCTTGTCATATTCTTCCATGGTTTCCTCTTGAGACCCTCATGTTCCATTTGAGACACTCTCCCAGAGTCAGAGAATGGTCATGCCAGGGCCTCCTGCCACTGCAGATGAACTCCAGACCTACTTAGTGCATGTGGCTTTACATGGGTACTGGGGAATCAAACCCAGGTCTTTAGGCATTTTAGGCAAGCACCTTAACCGCTGAGCCATCTCCCTATTCCAGAGAGTACAATTTCACTGAAGGTCTATTTGGGTCAAATTAGGGCTGGTAATTTTTAATCTCCAGGTTCTTCTCTGAGTGAATGAATCAGTTATGGTGGCTGAGAGAAAGGACTTACAGAGTTTGGTCCTACTATAGGTAGCTGAATAAGCTGGCTTCTGAATAGATGGGCAAGAGATTCACAGAGGATTCCAGGAACAGTGGGGCACTTAGAGGGCTGGGAAGGAAGGAAGGATCACAAGCTTGAGGTCATCCTGGATTGTGAGGTGAGACCCTGACTCAGAAAAGAAAAGTACAAAGAGCCAGCCAATAGAGAGAAATATACCTGTCCTCACTTATAGTTTTAAAGATACAAATTAAGATGGGATAATAAGAATTCTGGGAAAAATAGCTTATGGGAAAACAGTAGCATCAAATTCTATATGTCCAAAGGTGTTTATTACAATCTTGGTTTTATAGCAAATAGCTAGAAACAAATGTAAGGAACAAATTGAGAGACAACAGTTAAACATATTAGGGGACACTGATTCCACGAATACTATAGCAGCCCCTAAAGCAATGGGTTACTTAAAACTTTCCTGAGGAGGAAAATTATTCTTGCCACAGAAGAAACAAAGCAAGGTGCAAGACAATTTGTGTATGTTTCCATTTGAGTAAAAAAAAATTCAGGTTGGAGTGGTTAAGGTGCTTGACTGCAAAACCTGAAGACCCAGGTTTGATTCCCCAGTACCCACATAATGCATCTGAAGTTTGTTTGCAGTGGCCAGAGGCCCCCAAGTACCCATTCTCTCTCTCTCCTTACAAATAAATAAATATTTTTTAAAATTCCATGTGATATGGCATGTCGACTCTCAATGCATGCACCACTTTGTGCATCTGGCTTACTTGGGTACTGGAGAATTGAACCCAGGTCATTAGGCTTTGCATGTAAGTGCATGGTGTGTGTGTGTGTGTGTGTGTGTGTGTGTGTGTGTGTGTGTGTGTGTGTGCCCATGCACGTGCATGTGAAGTTGAGTGTGAGCACATGTGTAAACACACTTAACTGTTAAGAGTGGGCACTTCTGGGCACTGAGGTTAAGGAAGAGGAGTTTCAGGGAGCTATTAATTTTTACCTTGCACATGTTTTATTGTTTAAATTGCTCTAATAAAACTTAAAAAAGATAAACATATTCATAAAACAGAATATGTAGGTCCATTTCCATCCTGCTTTCAAGAGCTAGGAGACCCTGACCTTCACACTGAGCTCAGACATGGTCTGGCGGGGGACCAGCTGCCTGTCACTGTCTACAGTGATGCAGGCTGGGACCTGTTTAGCTTTGCTCCCTGATATGGGGAAAGTAATAGGAGGGTACCTTACAGTCTTGAGAGGTACTCTTCTCCAACAAGACAGACCATGACCTCAAGTGGGCAGATCTCTGCACAGCCACCCTAGGGCAGTGAAAGGGAGTTCAGAGGCAGGGGTCTATCATCAGAAACCCAGGAAGGAAGGCTGGGAGCATGTAGCTAGTTAAGATGTCACAAAGTCCTCCATCCCAGCGGCAGGGTTGATAGCTGGTACAAGTGCTTACTTTTAAATTTCATTTTGTTTATTGTGCTAACAGCAGTTATAAGGCACATGTACTTTACCACCTGCTTGCACAATCTAGAAAGAGCAAAGCTAGTCCTAGTTCTAGAGAAATCGGGGTTCCCTGGAGGAATAAGCATGATCAGAAAAAGGTGAAGGACCAGTGGTCAGAAGTACAGGGACCCTGGCCAGCTGACACCAGGGATACCAGCATCCAGGGTGACTGTGTGCTTAAGTGACTTAGAGGGGGCCGGGCCCAGCAGATAATAGGGTTTCTCTGCAGCTCACAGGAGCAGTGCAAAAGTCCCTCAGAGTCAAAGTCCCTTAGGCGGCCACTGCAACCTGAAATGGAAATGAGACCACATGGGCTTCTAAGCCTGCAGGAGCTCTGGGTGGACAGTCCACTTTGAACAGGGTGTGCCTGAGGTCTGTCCCTTCTTGGAGCTGCCAAGCAGCTGTGCAGGGCCTGGCCATGTTTCAGGGTCTGAACAGTGGCATTCTGCCCAGCACCTCCAGCCCTGGACATCATGCCACGCTGCCCAGACTGGGCGAGGCAGGGGGCCAGGGCCACCTCTCTAATTCCTCTGTTCATTGTCTCCTAGCCATAGGCCTGGAGCAATTACTGAGTGGAAGGAAGTCAATAAAACAAGTTGGTGTGTCTGCCGCTGGCACCCAGAGAGTTAGGCACTGTGGGAACCTGCCTGGCTCGTGAGGACACAAGGCAACCCCTCCTGACCCTGCTCCTGTAGTGAACTGTCCCACCTCATCCTGGGGGCCCTGGAGGCGGTGAAAACTTCTCTGTGGCTAGCCCTTCATGACAGATGTTCACCCCAGCTCACAGAGAGCACTAGAAAGCGGGTCAGAAAGTGAGGTCTGGCTTAGCCTCCACTGTCTGTGAAGCTTTGATGGGGTCGTTCACCTCCTGAGCTACTGACTTCACAGCTGTGAACTGCAGGCTCCGAGCATGACACAGGTAGCCTGTGTGGCTCTGGTCTCATCATTCATCTCTCCAAGTTATTGACTGTTCACCTGTGAACTAACTGCAGGCTCCTAGCATTTTTGCCTCACAGGTTGCTGCCAGGCAGAAGCAGTAACAGCTAAGGCTGCTTTGAAGGTCCTTAGCACTGTGGCCTTTAACATACCAGTAGGGCACAGTTATTGGGCCCCTACTTGTCTCCCCTCAAAACTTTTTGATGAATGAATGAAAGAATGTCTCATTTGTTCCTGGGGTGACTCTTTCATCAGCATCTCCATTGTCTAGATGTGAACTTTGAGACTTAGGGCCATTTTCATAAGTTCACAGAAGGGGAGGTAGTGCTGCCCTTGAAATGAGGTACCTAATTCTAGCACTACTCAGTACACTAAATATCATGATGTACATGAACGTGCTGGATGCATTGAAAAGTACTGTGTAAATGTTAGATGCTAGAATAATGCACCTTCAATTATGGGACCCCTTAAACATAAACTTCATGGGTTTTGGGCATCTCACCACCTCCACCCTTAGCCTCAACAGATTCTAGCTTTAGGTAGGGTAGTCAAAAACACTTTGCTGGTGTTCATTTAGTATATAATCAATAGCCGATCTGAGGCTGATATCTTGGGACCCCAGCATATTCTCTGTTCCTCCTTCCACTGTCAGCTGGTGAGAGTGGACACCACTGTATTTTGTGATTGGCCAAACCATATTTTGCTACAGGGTGGAAGCCCTGGAAAAGACATCGTGAATTTCAAAGTGAGAGTCTTGAGGTATCTGTTGCTAAGATAATGTCCCATTATTATTGTTACGTGTGAATGGATTAGATTTTTTTGAGACAAGATCTTTCTATGTTGACCAGGTTAGCCTGGAATTCACTATTCCTTCCGCCTCAACCTCCCTAGTGCTGGGATTACAGATGTGCACTACAATCTCCAGCTAAATAGATGTACAGAGTGCTTTCTTCTTGCTGGGGATTCAACCAGGGGCCTCCCACCTGCTAGGAAAGTGCTTTCCCGCTGAGCCACACCGTCAGCCCAGCTAACACAATGATTTTACACAGAATATATAACAATAGGCACTCTTTCCACTGTTGTCTGGCCCTGTTTTGTGTTGCCATATTTAATTTTTATAGACTTTGTACTTGTTTTTGTTTCTCTCTATGTCAGGACATAGATATCCAGGTTTGGAACTGGCAGGGTTGAGGGAGGAAGCATGGGAAATGGAGAATTAGAGACTCAGCATTACCAGTATGGCAGGGAGAAAAACCAAACATGGGAGCTTGTTTCCAACACCAGATCTTTGATAAGCAGCCTGTGTCCTGCTGTACCAGGGACAGATATTTGGGACTCTTGCTGATTCGTTGGTCATCAGAAGTTTTCTGTACTTGCAGTGGGACACGAATGACAATGTCTTCCTGGGAGCAGAAGTTCCTTAGAGCCAGTCCCGAGGGGCTCCTCAGTGTCACAGTGTCAGAGAGGCAGGGGGAGAAGAAATGGCATAGACTTTGGAGTCAGGCTGGAAGGTGTGCAATGTGGTCACCACATGTCTGAGCCTCAGTTTTTCCATCTGTAACATCACACTTCTCTCAGGGTTGTCTTGATTATTGAATGAGATGGCCGGTGAAGTTCTCTATGAAGAAAGGACATTCTTCAAAGTCCTGCTCTTCAGAGTAGAGAAAGTTTTTGAGCTAAAATTTCCCTTAGTAGAATATGATTTGTTGGAGAGTCTTTGGCTTAGAAGGTGACATTTAAGGGTATCGTGGCATAGCCAGAGTGTGCCCAGACCATAGAGGGTGTGTGCATTCCCCTGTGGAGGCCAGTGTGGCTCAGTGGCAAAGCATTTGTCTATCATGCTCAAACCATAGTTCCAGCCCCAGCACCACAAAACCCAAAACATAACAATAAAAAAGAAGCTAGGAGGTCACAGGGAGGGAAGCAAGCAAGGTAGTGAGAATCTTCTGGGAATATGAAGTGGTCACATTCCACCACACTTTCTCCATCTTCAGTTTCTCTGAATTCACAGGATGGTTGCATATATGTGAATTTTTTTGTGGTCATTGCGGCCGGATAACCCGAGGTGATGTGGGGCTGTGGGGCAGCAGAGAGAGGCAGCGTGCACAGATGAGCTACTCACAGGGGATACACTCACCAGAAAGTAAGCATAGGCTGTCACAAAAATTTTAGAATTCTGAAGTCAAGGAATGGACTCGGGTCAGATTTCAGAGTTTTTGAGGGTCAGGGAGCAACAATGGCTATTGTGGAACTTTCTAGTCCTACCTTCCTCCTTTCTCTCTTTCTTTTTCATGCTTTTCTTTTTCCTTCTCCAGCATTCTTACTTAGTAGGAGAGAGAGAGAGACAGACAGACAGAGAGAGAGAGACAGACAGAGAGAGAGAGAGAGAGAGAGAGAGAGAGAGAGAGAGAGAGAGAGAGAGAGAGGTTTAAGTGAAGTACTTTGCTCTGTCAAGGTCACATGGCTGGTTTTAAATTCCCTGTTGCCTGTTTCTAGCCCATGGCCATTCCCTCTGAGCCACGCCACCTGTCCATCATGAAAGGCTGTGGTCTCAGGTAACAGATGAGGAAATTAATCTCATAGAGCTTGTGCAATCTGCCCAAGGTCACACTGGGCTTCATTCAGGGTTCTTACAGTGGGTAGCCACTAGCAGGGCCTTCAGGGCTGAGAGGAGCTGCTTTTCTTTCAGACAAATCACTTTTCTGAGATGGCCACCCCTGCTAATCCTACGTACTAATTATGTTAACGTGTACCCTCTCTGCAGGTGGATTAAGGATTATAGCAACAGAACTGGGCATGGGACCCAGGAGTCCTGCCCTCACATTCCTGCTTGGACTTCATGGCTGCACCTGTCTCATTCTTGTGGCTCCCAGTTTCATTTGGTCACACTTCAAAGCATAATCTCACATAAAAAGGCTAAATTTAGCTTTGGTCAAATAATTGCTGAGCAGTAAATCATCAGAGGATCATTACCAACTCTAATTATTGGTGACTAAGAAAAATGCCTTAGGAAGAGGGCAGTGAGTTATATAATTGAAGCACATGGAGGTTTTAATAAATAATCCTATATGTGTCCAATTGCCGTCTTGTTTCAGAAAGCTCAGCACCTGCATCAGATGCCCTGGTAGGTGCCATGGAAGCCCCATTGACTGTGGAGTTGGAGGCAGACCCCAGAATGACTATGGGAAATGGAGGCAGTTGGGGAAAGAGGAAGAGACTGGGTAAGTGGCTGGGGAGTATTTCCATGCATTTGAAACCAGTATTTCTCTATCTAAATAATATTGCAAATGGCCAGAGTGAGAGCACCTGCTTGTAATCCTAGCACCCTGGAGGCTGAGGCAGAAGGATTACAAATTTGAGGCCATCCTGGGCTACATAATGAGCGCTTATCTTAATACAGGCAAATTATACTGCCAATGACCATCAAGAAAACTATTTACCCAGGCAAGAGAAACAAGAAAAAGTGAGAGACAAGGGAATGAGGGTCCTCTCCTTAGAGGTAATACCGAGGAAGATGAACTATAGAGGGGGGAGCTTTGGTCTTGGGGGCACATCTTGTTTTAGATGACTTAGGGGCAGGGTTCTTGAGCTCAGGAGATCTGCTGGAGAAGTAGCATACTGATGAGAATGTTCTAGTGACTGCCCAATATTCATTTGCACTGTGTGAATTGTCATTAGGACAGAACTCAAAGGAAGGAAGCTGCTTACACAGTTTACCTACTGTTGCCGTCAGCTTTCCAGTTGCTGCACAGAAAGAACCCAAACGAAAGTGGCTTGTGGAGGAATGGGTTTATTTGTCTTACGGACTTGAGGGGAGACTCTATCCTGGCAGGAAAAACGATGGCATGAGCAGAGGGGTGGACATCACCTCTGCCACAGCACTGCAAACAGCGGCAGGAAGGTGTGCCAAACACTGGCAAGGGGAAGCTGGCTTATAACCCCCATAAGCCTGACTCAACAACACAGCTCTAGTGAGGTTCTAATTCCCGAACTGCCATCAGCTGAGGATCAAGCATTCAGAACACATTCATTTGTTTATGGGGGACACCTGGATCAAACCATGACACCTACTCTAACACTAGAATGTCAAACCTTACTCCAGGAGTGCCCACCCAGTCCATAATACCTAGAGAAGTTCTGTTATACAGGACATTAGGATGATAAGGCTACGGAGGCTGTTGTCTTGCTGGGTAGTGGTAAGCAGTGGGGAGGTTCAGCTTCCACAGAACATCTTCTAATGCTGTGCTCAGTGAAGCTAGCTATAGTGCATTTGGTAGTTTGAGTGTTATGTGTCCCTTGCAGCTTCATGTGTTTGTTATTAAACTTCATCAATCTCTAGCAGGGGGCAATTTGGGAGGTGGAGCCTTGCTGGAGGAGGTGTGTCACGGGTGGGCGGACTTGGAATCTTATTTGCCCAGCACCATGCTCAGTACTTACACTTCTTCCACCCAAATATATGACAGCTTCCTGCTTGTTCCATGCTTTCACTCTCATGATGAAACTTCCTCTCGAAACCATGAACCTGAAATAGACCTTTTCCTTCCATAAGCTGCTTGTGGTTGGATATTTGAATCTAGCAAT
>PVHP010040942.1:0-15658 GCA_004024765.1 Zapus hudsonius | reverse complement strand
GGAAATTAAAAAAAGACTGACAACCCCTTCAAGCTACATGTTCGCCTGGATCCACGCTTCACACATAAAATCAGCACCCATCGGAGGCAACCATATCCCAACCACAATGGCACCTTCGGCACTCTGCAAATCCCCTCAAGATAAGACTCATTCGTTCCTAATACTATGCCTATATTATCTGCTGACTGTCACTTCTATAAAATCAATAGGTCCACTTCTCATTCTCCTGCTTTTATTAGCTGTCGGACCATATATTATAAATAGGCTTATTTCCTTTATTAGAAAAAAAATTTCAATAGTGCAAACCTTTGTGCTCACTCAGGGCTATAAGCAACTCAGAACCTCAGAGGCAATATTTGAAGATTCAAATAGGCCCATAAGACAAGGGGGGAATGAAGAATCCATTTTATAAAGCAGACTCCATTTTCTAAAGCAGACTCCATTTTTAGACTTACTTCCCCCTCCTTAAAGAATGTCTGGTCGCAAAGACCAGGAAGAAAAAAAAAAAGACACCATATAAGGAAGCATATGGCTGTCCTGGAATGTGGGCTGGCCCTGGGATGTGGCTCCAAGGAAGTAACCAATCAAGAGGCATACAGATACAAAAAAGGAGCCAATAGAACTACCACACACCCTGTGACCTAAGCTATATTATAATTAGATAGCTCCTGTCCATAAATACCCTGCTCCTTTGTTCTTCGGGGCTCCATCTTGCCTGGACATTCATCTGCCTGCTTGTGGAGCCCGACTGCGCAGCCGAAGAATGAAATCCTCTTGCTTTTGCATCTGCTGGTGTGGTTATTGGAGTTTTGGGGTACGCTCTCCTAAGAGACGCCTTGGGGAGTCTTTCACTATAAGGGTTAAATGAGTAATGACTGCCTTCTGCTTCTGGAAAGATGCTTTCGCCATAAGAATGTGAGAAGACAAAGTTGGCCAAACACTGGACATCTGGTCAAACAGACCTCTAACTAACTGCTTATCTGCTTCTGTACATGTGCTTACACAGGCAATGACTTCTGACCCTCACCCCTAGACCCTAAAAATATGGTTGATAAAGATAAGAACTTGTGGGTACCCCAAAGAATGTTTGCTTTAGCCTTTAAAAAGGTTTCGGTGTCAGTGCCCAGGGCTGCAGATCCCAGCTAGCCACTTGGCAGCGTGGCTACAGTCCAAGTTCGAACCTACCTGAATAAAGCGACCCGTGCTTTTGCACAGACTCAGGTCTCTGGTGGTTTGTCTTTGGGGGGTCTTCGAACCTTTCAAAAGGAACCCTCATTCACTGCTGGTGGGAATGCAAACTTGTACAACCACTATGGAAAAGCAGTGTGGAGGCTTCTGAACAGGATGGATATAGAACTACCAGTTCACCCAGCTATCCCTTTACTGGGCATATATCCTCAAGACTCCTCATTTCAGTACAGAGACATCTGCGCAACCATATATAGCAGCTCAATTCATAATAGCTAGGAATTGGAACCAATCTAAATGCCCATCGCTAGATGAATGGATATCAAAAGTGTGGTACATATACACCATGGAATTCTACTCAGCAATTAGGAAAAATGATATAACGAAATTCAAAGAAAAATGGATGAATTTGGAACATATCATACTTAGTGAACTCACACAAGAACAGAGAGACAGGCTTCACATATTCTCCCTTATCCGTGGCCCCCAAACAGTTTAAACCGATCTGTAAGTAAATATGACTAGTGATTCAGGTGAAAGGCAAAAGGGACAGAAGGTAATGGGGCAGGGGTGGAAGCAACAGAGGGGGGGAGAAGTACACAAACCTAAACTAACAATAATCTGACTCCATAGAACCCCATCTTCTATACAAAAAGTTCTGGAGGTAGACAGGACCCCAAAGGCGGGGTTGTGGAAGGCTACCAGTGGTACAAAGGACGCTGATCTTTGGCTCCCAGACCCAGTAAGTAGTTTCTTCCCACAATGAGCTGTTGATCAGAGTGACCCACATGGTCCCTAAAAAAAGACAAACTTTTGTCACAGCCCTTGAATACCCACCTTAGGCAAAAGATAAGACCTTTTTGCTGAAGATTCTATAGAATGATATTACAGAACAATGAGAGACCCTGATGAATCCAGAAATGAAATCAGCTCCTGGATGGGCAGCCTGGGTGATGCCAGAAGGTGTTGCACGAGCTGCCAGGGGAACCAGACCAACGATATCCTGAGAGGGCAGGAGGCATCTTCAAGTTACATTGACCGGTGGCCTGAGAGTGCAGAACACATTGCTATATGGCACAGACAAGCAAGTCAAGAAGTGCCCATCTGAGCAATAGTGGTGCCCAACCTAGAATAAAGTTTTTAATTAACAAAAATCACTTAAATTTAAAAGCTCAAATGATGGTCTCAAGAGTAAAATAGAGAATGTGGAATGGAGAATCAGTTACAATGAAAATTGTATAACAGAAGTTAGTCAATTTTAATAACAAGAAAAATAGAGTGGCCCAAACAACTAAGACCAAGACAAACTCAGCTGGTGTATTCAGTACAGATACAATGTTTGTGGTACTGGAGTACTAAAAGGAGGGAGGAAAATGAGATAAATGCTTTAAAGCTTTTAGATTTCCAAAGAGAAGTAAACTTATAGATTCAAGCAGCTGGGTGATAGAAAGGTAGTTAAATACAGGAAGTCTATACCAATGCACACCATGGACCCACTTTGGGAACTAATGACCTAGAAAGCAATATAACACAGTAAAATAAATAAATAAATAAAATAAAGGTTGCTTATTCACGAAGTACAGTTTGAAGAGTATTGGATCCCTCATCTAAAACCACAGACACCAGAAGGAAATGTCATTCCCCAAGAGCTGAAAGGAAACAGCTAATCACAGTCCTGCAGCCAATGAAAATATACTTCAGGATCAAAGGGGAAAATCTACACAAGCGCAGATGAGGCAACAAAGAGCAGAAGTTTAGCATAAAGGATTGATAAAAGGAAGCTTTCTAGAGAAAAAGAAAGAAATTATGAAATATTAGTGATTGCATTAGAGAAAAATATGGAAACATATATTTTAACTTTGAGTCTTGCAAAATATCTTTGACACTTAAAACCAAAATTACCACTGACTGATATGGCTCTAAATGCATATGGACATAATATTTAAGTCAATATCAACACATATGGTGATGATAAAGTAATACAAATGGGAGCATTTAAAAGGTTAAATGTTTTACCAAGGATTCTAGACCTTATTTGAACTGTTATAATCTTGATGGCAGCTGATTGGAGTAAGTTATACAAAGCCTCAGAAAATGACTAAAAACAAACATGAAAAAGAAAAATTAAAAGTTATAATGTGAAAAATCTTGCATATGCTATAGGAATTGAAAACAAAATTCTAAAAATAAGTACAAGTAAATGACAGAAAGTCATGAGAAAGAATACAGAGAAATTAAAAACAGAATAAATAGAAAACAAAATATAACTATATGACTTAAACTCTAAGAAATTACAAATAATATTGTATGAAAATATACTAAACAAAATAATTAAAAGACAAGGTATATTGCAAAGCATGGAATCTATCAAATATGAAGTAGATCAGTGAGAAGTGAAAGAACATACCTATCATGAAACTGATAAATACAAAGAAAGCAGTGACTTTATTTATGTCAGCTTGAATAAACTTCAGTGCAAGGAAAATGCCAAGAGACATAATAAAAAACATTTTAAAATGATAAATAGTTCAATTCTCCAAGGACTAGAAATTCTAAAATAGGTGTGTGTGTGTGTGTGTGTGTGTGTGTGTGTGTGTGTGTGTGTGTGGTGTTTAAATAAAGTACAGAGAAAACTACAATGCAGAAGAACTAAAGAATACCATTAATCAATAGAATCTGACTGGCATTTATAGGACATACCATCCAACAAACCTACACAATGTGTAACAAGATAGCCCACACCTTCATCTATAAAATAAGCCTTAATAATTTAAACATAATGAATGAATTGAATTTATTTACAATTGTCTATTAAATGTGCATACAATCAAAAAGTAAACCAGTAATCCATGGTAGAAAACAAAGAAAACTTTCTAAGCCTTGGAAACTAACACATTTAAAAATAACCCACAAGTCAAAAAAGTCTCAAGGTAAATAAATTGAAAACTTACAAAACTAGAGTTTTTAAGTCAAGATGGCAGATTCACTAACACAGCAGAACCAGGCTTAAAGCAGGCAGGGATTTCAGGGCTTCCGTCCAGGGGTCCCTGTGGACCTGCACTATGCACTGGGGTGCACATCCAGGAGTCTATCATTTTCTAAGTCTATACTAGCCACTCATACTGGCCCAGGAGGGTGTTTACCTAACTCAGTCCTGCGCAGACTCATGCTTCCATTTTGTGCCAACATGTGGTGACTCACACCACTTCCCACACTGACCCTAATGTGCTCAGAGAGCCTCTCAAGACATACTACCACTGGCAGCCTTGCATAAGGATTGATCGGGCCCAGTGACATCCCCTCACAAGCCCCACAGGGCTCACCTGGCCTCAAATATTCCTGCTCATGCTATCCCATACTGGTTTTGCACATGCAGGAGGCCAGTTTTTGTTTGTTTGTTTGTTTGTTTGTTTCTTGAGGTAGGGTCTCACAGTCCCAGGGTGGCCTCAATCTCATGGAGATCCTCCTACCTCCGCATTCTGAGTGCTGGAACTAAAGGTATGTGCCACCACTGCCTGGCTAGACAATTTTATCACACCCCACCCTACATCACTCAGTGACAACCCGCACAGCCTGGAGAGTGCTCCAAGTGGGCCGCTCAGGTCCAATACTGTCCCACTCAGCCATGCAGTACCCCACACCATCCAACCTGTACCCAGATGGCCCCTCAAGCCAGGTGTGATCCCTGCCAGACCCCAGATGCCCCATGCACATCAAAGGCCTAGGTCTAGGCTGATGCAAACCTGCACCCAAGTCCCACAATGAAATTCTCTAATGAGAACATAGAGGAGAAAAAAAATTGGATCCCAAAAGAAAAACTTAATAAGCTTATTTAATAAACTGAATGAGACCTTGACCAAGCAAATGGCTGAACTGGAAAAAAAAAAACACCATCAAAATAACAATAACAAATGAAATTGAGCAGAATCCTCTCTTACAGAATGCTGCTTTTGTCAGGAGGTTTAACTTATTTGAAGAAAATCAGAGAGAACTCAAAATGAGCTGAAGATGAATCAGCAAACAGAGGATCTCAATAACCAGTTGATTAAAATTAACGAAGACATGATTAAATGCAAGAATGAATTCCTAGAAGCATCAAGAAAAAGAAATCAAGACCTGAAATTATTGATACTGTTGTAGTTAACCACACACCACTAGGATGAACCTTCATCCCAGGCACAATTATGGGAGAAAGGGATTTTTTGAAGTTGCAGATCCAGGGGAAGTTCATTAATGTGCAATAGAGGCTGACTCCCTTTCATAGGTTCAAGCAGAAAGAGAGAGAGAAAGACGCCTCGCCAACACCACACACACACACACACACACACACACACACACACACAAACACACACACACACACACACACACACACTCACACAAGCAAAACAGGCAGGATGGGGAAGAAGAGAGAGGTTTCCTTCCCCTGGAGCTTCCAAACATCCTGCCCCCTCCTGAGAATGCCACTCTCTCTGGAGGAAGGGCTAACTCTGGAGGAGGAACCTCCTCCTTTAGTTATTCCTTCCTAGAAGCAACCTCAGAGACACACTCAAGATTATTGAGGATTACTAAACAAGTTGAAAACAATACCTAACAATCACAAGTCCCCCCCTTGTCAAGGTGACATCAAACCATATCTTCTTACATCATACTTAATTTCCAAATGAAGACGTTAACAGGATTTTAATTCCACCTAACATGATATAACTATCCCACATACAACTGGAAACACATAATCTTCCCCCAACATAAGGCAAGGTCCCCTGTGAATTCTATAGAATCAAACAAGTTACATGCTTTAACTTATAATGGCACAGACTAAATATTTCCAACTGCTATGAGGCAAAACAAGAAGAGACTGGACCAATGCTACCTCAACAACCAGTAGGCAAACATCAGACATCTGCAGTTCAAGTCCAATATCACAACCAGTGACCGACAGTCTCCAGATTTGCTGATTCCATTCCTCTTTCACAATAGTGCCTTAGCAACCAGTCTCAGTGCCAGTAAGTTTTAAACATATTTTGACTTTTTCCAATGCTAAATCTTAAAATTCTTAGATGGCCCAACTACTTTACATTGGAACAATAGAAAAGGCCCATCAAAAGACACGAGTTAATGGGATGGATCAGAAAAATATACCCTACCATGTGCTTCATCTCCAGCCAACAGCTCTCCATGGTAGCCCTTGCACAGTTCTGGTATATCCAAAACATCTTTGGGTCTCCATTGCAAACCACAGTCCATCTTCCATTGGTTCCACTGGCCTTTCAGGGAATTGAAGCCATGTTTCATAAACTGAATCTCAGCAGTGGTTCCTGGAACCACGTGCATTTCATGACCTACTCCACATATGCATTTTTCATACTTCCATAAGCAAAACTAGGTATGCAGGACACAGCCATGCTATTAATTCAGAGTCAAAATAAATCATGACCATAAAGAACAGGTTCTTGCCTTTTAGGTATCTCCTTTCAAATGACTTTGCAGTCTATCATTTAGTCCTTCCTGGGTGGAAACACCTCAGACATCTCTCCATGCAATGCAAAGCAGGTGGGTCATCTTCAATCATAATATCTCCCTCCTCCAGAGTGAGCCTTTCCTCCAGAGAGGGTGGCCCTCTCAGTAGGGGGCAGAATGCAAAGAAGTTGTAGGGGAAAGAAATCTCTTCCCCCACCCGCCTGTTTTGCTGGTGGGTGAATGCATTGTTGGCGATGGGTTTTCTCTGTCTCTGCTTGGACCTGGGAAAGGGGCCAACCTCTTTCACCATTAAGGAACTTCCCCTGGATTTGTAACTTGGTTCGTCCCAGCACTGTGTGACTTGTTATGACAGTTTTGGTACCAGGGATGGGATGATGTTGCTGAGATGAATCTGACCGTGTATATTTTGGTCTTCTGGAACTTGTGTGCTGGAGGAATTGACATGGATTTGGTACTTGCAACTGAAGACACCTTCCAGAGAAGTAAGCCAAATTTTACAGACTATTCTCATGAGAATTTGAAAATGCTAAGTCTGGAGAGAATTGCATTGGAAGGCTTGGCTTATGAGCTTTCTAAAGGGAAGGAGAGACTACACAGAACTTTATTGGAACTGTGTTACTGGAATATGTGGCAAATGCGTTCAACTGCCTAAGACCAGAGAGTTTGATCAAGGTTGAATTGAAGTAATGGACTGATGTGTTTGGCTAATTATATGGAACTGAGAATTTTAAGATTTAGATCTGGAACAACTCAAAACAAGTTGAAAACTTACTGGCACTGAGACTGATTGCTAAAGGCACTATTGTAAAAGAGATATTACCCTGAATGAAGATATTCCAACTACTTTACATTGAAACACTGGAGAGGGCCCATCAAGAGGTACAACTTAACAGGATGAATCAGAAAAATAAACCCTATCATCTGCTAACTTCAAGAAACCCAACTCACAACTAAGGATTGACATCTCAGGGTGAAAGGATAGAAAATGATTTTCCAAGCATATGGAAATAGGAAGCAGGTGTGTCTATATTAATATCTGAAAAAAATAGACTTCAAACCAAAAAGAATAAAAAAGGATAAAGAAGTCTACTTTTTACTCATCTAGGGAATGATCCAACAGGAAGGCATCACAATCATAAATCTATACACATGAAACACTGGAACATGACAGTTTATAAAGCAAAACCTACTTGGCAAACAACCAGAAATGAATCATAACACCATCATAGTTGGGGATTTCAATACTCCAGTATGATAGACAGGTCATCCAAGCAGAAAATTAACAGGGAAATAATATATCTTTAAAATAAAATAGATCAATTAGACATAGCAGACATCTAAAGAACATTCCATCCCAATTCTACAGAAGACACAATCTTCTTAGAAGCCCATGGAACCTTTTATAAAATATGTCATATATTATGCCCTTAAAGCATAATCCAAAAATTCAGGAAAATTGATGTAACTTCCTGCATCATATTGGAACACAATGCATTAAAAATAGAAATCAACTACAAGAGAAAAAGCAGAAATTACTCCATCTCCTGGACACCAAACAACATTCTACTAGACAATGAATGGGTTATGCAAGAAATCAAAAAGGAAATTGCAAAATTTCTAGAACTGAATGATAATGAAAATACAACCTACCAAAACTTATGGACATAATGAAGGCAGTCTTAAGGAGAAAATCCATATCACTAAATGCCTTCATAAAAAAGACAGAGAGATCTCAATTAACAACTTAAACAACCTTCTAACAGCACTGCAAAAATAAGAACAATCCAAACCTAAGAGTTCAAGATGGAAAGAAATAATTAAGAGCAGACTTAAAATTAATGAACTGGAAAATAACAAAAAATTTAAGAAAATTGATGAAACAAAAGCTGGTTCTTTGAAAAATCACAAACAAGATCAATAAACCCCTGACCAATTTGATCAAGTGAAAAAAGAGAAGTCCCAAATTAACAAAATTAGAAGTGAAAAAAGGAGAATTTACAACAAATGTCAATTAAAATGAAAGATTCATAAGGCCATATTTCCAAAACATCTACTCCACAAAATTGAACATCCTGGAAGAAATGCAAGAATTCCTAGACACATACCACCTACCAAAACTAATTCCAGAGCAGATTAATCTCCTGAGCAAAACTATTATATTCATTGAGACTGAAAATGTAATCAAATATTTTCATAAAAGGAAAAGTCGACATGATGGATTTTCAGCCAAATTCTACCAAGCCTTCAGCATAGAACTGAAACCACTGTTTCTGAAGCTTTTTCAAACAAGTAGTTAACAGGGAATGCTCAACAGAGCTTCTATGAAGTAAGCATCACCATAATACAAAACCAGACAGATATAACAATTAAGGAAAACTATAGACCTCTAACTCTTATATACTTAGGTGCAAAAAAATTGAACGAAATCCTCACAAACCAAACTCAACAATACTTCAAAAGCATTATTCACCTTGATCAAGTAGGTTTCATCCCAGGGATGCAGGGATAGTTCAACATAAGGGAAATTTGTACAACCACTATGGAAATCAGTCTAGAGACTCTGAAAGGGATTAAAGTAGAGCTATGAACTGAACCAGCTATTCTTCTACTGGGCATCTATCCTAAAGGCTGGACTCTTCAATACAGAGACATTTGTTCAACCATGGGTATAACTGCTCAACTCGTAACAGCTAAGAACTGGAATCAACCCAAATGCCCATTGCTGGACAAATGGATATCAAAGTTGTGGTACATATACACAGTGGAATTCTACTCAGCAGTAAGGAAAAGTGACATAATGAAATTTGTAGGAAAATGAGTGGACCTGGAACAGATCCCACTCAGGGACCTCACACAAGAATAAAACGACAAGTGCCGTGTATTCTCTTTCATCTGTGGTACTTAATTAGGATCAGCTTGAACTGCAAGCAAACCTGACATGCAACTGGAGAGACAGATAGTAGGGATGGAAGGGCTTGGGGGTAGGGAGAGGGAGTAGGAAGGTGAGATATCCACAAAACTAAATCTAAAGTGAACCATAAAATCCTTACTCTTGGACAGCAGGCTGGTAAGAAGGTCCCTGAAGCCGGTGGGATGAAACCTTACCTTCAATTGGTGCTGGTTTGTAACTCACCATACCATAAATCAGTTACTACCCACATTGAATTGTTGATCTTAGAGGCCTATGAGATCCCCAAAACAAGACAGGTCTCTGCCAAAGCAATTGATTACCTACCTGAGGTAAAAGGTAAGACCCTATTCCTGAAGACACCACAGGCTGCTGTCACACAACATGGAGAGACCCTGATGGAATCTGAAAGGAATTCAGTTCCCAGATGGTTACCCAGTTTAGTGCTGGAATGCACTACATGAGATGTCAGGGGAGGTAGCCAACAGTGTTGAGATAAAGCAAGGGACCCTACTGTATGATAGCAATGAGCATGACAAGATGTACACACCTGTGCAATATTGGTATTCAACTCAGGTGGGTAGTCAAGGGTTCTGTGATTGCCTAAGGATTGACTCAATGGCAAGAAACCATTACCTCGAAAAGGGACCCAAGCCAAATTCTTATGGAGACCAAGAACCTGGACTCCAAGGAGAAGCTTCCACTAATCATGGACCTAAAGAGAGGCTCCACCCACTATAATCTCACCAAATTGACAATGCTTATCCATTTAACCTATGCTGTTATCACTCTCTGTTGGAGAATCTGTTTTTATTTTTCAGAAGCAAGTGAGAACCATGGACAACCCAACACTACCAAAAAGACCAGAAATGACAGCTGACTCCCTGGCAGGAAATGAGCTACTCCTCTCATATCAGCTAGGGCCCAGGTGAAACCACAGAGGAAGTGGAGAGATGAGCAAGAGTGCTGCTTCCACAGCCAGCCTGACAGCCTGTGCCAGGGTGATGGACACAGACACTGAGGATGCTCAAAACATTCCAAAGCAGAAATCTCAAAGCTTCTAAGAGCTCAACACTAAAATAGACTTGAAACTCACCCACAATGGCTCAGGGAACTTTGTGGAAGAGGGGTCAGAAGGATTGTAAGACTCATGGTAGGGAGGAATATCCAGAGGCATTGTCCCCTTTCCAATGGCTGACTGCTGCTGGCTCACCTCCTAGCCCTCCACCCCAAGGAGCATACCAGCAGTTCCACTGAGGAGGGCCCTCAGTGAAATGGGGGAAGAGTGGAGGGAAATGGTGGTACCTACACATGGCTTTTTCTTACAAAGTTTCATACTTAATAAAAAAAATAAACTAAAATAAAAACTACATGAAACTAAATGAAAACGATTATATAATATAAAGTTTGTATCACAAAGCTAAGGCATACTCAAGGAAATTTATAACATTAAATTAGAAAAATATGCATAACATAGAAGAGTGTGCCTCAAAAATATAAACTTTGATAACAAGAAATAAGAAGAGCTAAATGAAACTGAAGATTGAAGGATTAACTAAAAATGAAGACAGAGATGAAGTTGAATAATGGAGTCAGTAAAATAACAAAGTATTTTTTTAAGCAAAACTCTTATTATGGACAACTTTTGAAAGACACTGGCAAAAAATATGTCATAATATCAATATTTGAATGAAACAGAAAATGCAGGTATCAAGAGAAAGGGAGGGAAATCCTACCAAAAAATGCACAGATAAATTTGACAAACTGAAGAAAGCTAGTTCCTCAAAACAATGTATATTGCCACAATTTATGTAGCATGAGTCTGCAGAATATGCATTTTAAAATAATTCATCTATAAAAGATTTTAAATTCATAATTTCATGCAAAAAGGAAATGAATATTTGGAAAATTGTGCCAAAAGTTTACAGAATTTCTAAACAATTTCTATTGAGAGCAAATAGAATATAAGGAATTATTTCAATATTCCTAGAGAAAGCTCCATGAGCTGTTGAGAAAAATGTGTATCCTGCAATGTTTGGGTGGAATATTCTGTAGATGTCTGCTAATGGAATGAAACTAGAAACCGACAGCAAGAGAGACTACAAATTACAAAAACTCATGGATTTTGAACAACACACGATTGAATGATTAATGAATCATGAAATAAATCAGAAGAAATAAAAACTTTCTAGAATCAAAATAAAGACATAAAATACCAGAATATATTAGATACAATAAAAGTACTTATAACAGAATTATATATCTACAAAACGTATGTTAATCAGAGAAATCTCAAATAAGTAATTTAATGAGTCACCTCATGATTTTAAATTGACACTTTTTGGGGGAGGTGTCTGAATGGCCTGTTTATTGGTGAAATTGTGTAGCACAGACACACACTGTATCCCTTAATTACTTCTCTTGTGGCTTTGACAAATACTTGGTAAAAGCCACTTAAGGAGGGAATTGTTTAGTTTGGCTCAGGCCCATGATGATGGGAAAACTCTGACAGCAGGAGCTTGTCACTCTGGTCACACTGCTTCCAGATTCCACAGGAGTGGGAAGGAGAGGAACGCTGGTGCTCAGGTGCACCTTCTCCTTCTTATTCTTGGACCCCCAACCTGTGCCAATAAACTTGCCAATAAAATTATTTATTTGTTATTCATTTATTTTTGAGGGGACCAAAAGAAAGAGAGAAAGAGAGAGACAGAGAGAGACAGAGAGACAAAGAGAGAGACAAAGAGACAGAGACAGAGAGACAGAGGCAGAGAGAGACAAAGAGACAGAGGCCGAGAGAGACAGAGAGAGACAAAGAGAGAGACAGAGAGACAGAGAGAGAGGCAGAGAGAGACAGAAAGAGAGACAGAGAGACAGAGAGAGACCGAGAGACAAAGAGACAGAGACAGAGGCAGAGAGAGACAAAGAGAGAGGCAGAGAGAGACAAAGAGAGAGACATAGAGAGACAGAGAGAGGCAGAGAGAGACAGAGTGAGAGGCAGAGAGAGACAGAGAGAGAGGCAGAGAGAGAGACAGAAAGAGAGAGAGAGAGAGAGAGAGAGGGGGCAAGCCAGAGACTCTTACTGCTACAGATCACCTCTTTATGTTGGTATTGGGAAACCAAACACAGGCTGTGAGATAGTATGCTCAGCTTTTTCCAGTTTTAGTTGAGACCAAGAAAGGACGCTTTGGCGGTATTTCATGGGCAATGCCCATAGGATTAGCCCACCAGTCAGCTTTCCAAAAGATTAGCATAGCCACTGTGTCCCATACCTTTTTCTAAGAAAGATGAAGCCGAAATGCTTAAGGAGCTTCTCCATCATCACTTAGATGTACACAGAGAGTAAATGTGTAACTGGCATACTTTAGCATTTTTTAAAATTTTCAGATCAATAATTTAATCCTTTCATACCAAAACAAGATTCTAAATTTATTGACTTGTCTGATAAGAGTTTAGATTATGTGTCAAAACTGTAACATACCATAAAGGTATTATTTAATATTTATCAAGTTTCTATAACATTTTAAGCTATATCATCTGGTCCATTTTACTGTATAACTATATATATATATATATATATATATATATATACATATACATATAACAATTTATAGTACTGTCTGTATTTGTTTCATTAAATTCATTACAAAGATGATTTTAAGATTTTTTTTTCCTATTTTGGTATTTAAACGGTATTTTCTTTTTAGAATTTTTCTCACATTATAATAAATATCTAATTTCTAGAATATTTAGAAAATTTCATAATTTTATTTTCAGGCCATAAAATTACCTTATTTGGTGCTAGGGGTATGGCTCAATGTTTAAAGCCACTTGCTTGCATAGCCCGCTGGCCTGAGTTCGGTTCCCCAAGCCCCACCTAAAGCCAGATGCATAGAGTCCTGCATGCATCTAAAGTTGACCTGCAGCAGTAAGAGGCTCTGGCTTCCCTGTTCTCTCTCTTTCTCCCATACTCTCTCTTTTTGACCCTCAAAAATTAATAATAAATAAATTATCCAAAATGAAAACAAAAGAAGCTTATTTTAATGTTGAGGTATAACTTTTTTAAATTTTGAAAATTTCATACTTGTGTGCAGTGTATTGTGATCTTACTTACCCCATAGGCTTTTCTTATCCCCAACTCCTGCTAATCTTTCCCTACTGAATACCAGTCTCCATCCTATTTTCTTGGGTTTATTTATATTCCTGTGCAGGTCTTGTGCAGGTGTTCACAGCTGCTGTGTGTTCATGATTGCAGTGGCTCTGTCAGAGCCAAAAGGCAGCTTTCATAGTACTTATTTCCCATGCAGTCTTTCTGCCTCCTCTTCTCCCATGCTCACCAGGCCATGGAGGGGAGATGTAGTTAGGGATAAACACTCAACATTAACTTATTCTCACCACTTTCTCCAGTTGAGTCTCTGCTTTGATCATCGCCCACTGCCTGAGATATATTTAAATAGGTCTCAGCAAGGGTAAAGAATATGTGGTCTAGATTTGAAACATACAAAACTGAATCATAAAGAACTGCTCAAAATAGGAAATAATTCTTCAACCAATTATCAGAAAAAATAGCTTTTAAAAATATTATTCAGCACATCTAAACCATGAGTCACTTGCAAGTTACTATGTCTTCTATATCAAAGTAAATTTAATTTTATATTTTCTGTAGAATTATATAAATACTGATATATTTCATTTGGCATTGCTTGAAGCTCTGTGGTTTTGTGTGTGAAGTAATTTTTACCAAGTATTTAACTCAACATACTAAAGTTCATGTTTGATGTCTATTATCCCACTGGTCAGATGGTATAATGTCAACATGCCTTAAAAACAAAACACAACAAAGCAACTCTCCCTGACTGCAAATACTCCTTTTACTCCAGTCCCCAAACTCTCATTCTAGTGAGGAATTTTCTTATTCTGTTGCAGTACCCTCATTTCTCACGCTATGAAGGAAATCTCTAACTCTTTTAGAAAGGTTATTAGTTTTAACACTGATTGCATCATTAAGATAATTTATCAAACATCCAAACCAAAGAGAAACGAAGATTGGTGAGAATTGGAGCAGAGTTAGGAGTGAAGGAAACGCTGATGAGAATTGATTTGGGAGGTGGAAAATGGTTAGATTCAAATTTCCTAAATTAAAATTAGATTTGAAAACTTTCCCTAAATCAAGAGAAAATTCAGGTAGAATAGGTAGAATGACATTCCAGAAAATGCATGCTGTTACTCATCATAGTCACAGAACGGAAGTCTCCTACCATCAACTGACAATCTGAAGCAAATGCATTTGATGGAAAGGGAATCTTTCGGCAGACAATTCCTGGTCTCAATCTCGTAGTCCTTTAGGGAGATAAAATGAGCTTCAGTAAGTAATTACTGTTTTGGAGCTTGATTGTTTTCACCTGCACATGTATGCATAGGTGTGATGGGGAGAGAAATACTGTATCTTATGTGTCACCTGTTGCTATAGAACTCTTATGGTCTTGGGCTATGTTATATAGCAATTTCCTCTGAATTGAAACTCCTTCTTGGAGAAAGGTAAGAGTCTCTTTTCAGACTCGGGGTGTACGTGAAACTTACAAGGCTCAGGAAGTTCCTGAAGGTTTTAAGGTGCCCAAGGACCCTTCTGCAGGTTATATAAGCAGTAATGATTTCTGAGTTAGGAAGACTCTGACCAGCTGAGCTGCATGCAGGTTGCACAGGGAACTCCAGGTCTGTTGTCACTCACGCTGGCGTAGGTGTGTCAGTGATGCAGTTGCCTTTGAGTGGAGGTTCCTCACTCACAGACCTGTAAAGTAATCCAGTTACCTCACTGACTCAATAAACTAGACCTGGGAGGAGTCACTTCACAGGTCCATCATCAGCACCCCATTCACCCTGGGTGAATAGACATTTGTTCACATCTCCTCAGGAAAAGTCACACCACAGGCTGCAAAATTCAGAGCAGGCCATCATCTACCATTCTCTATGCAGAGTCTCTTCAGAAGTACCACATGGATGACAGTGAGTTATTTAACCATATGGGGAAAGACAATGAAGTGCTTGTGTGTGTGTGTGTGTGTGTGTGTGTGTGTGTGTGTGTGTGTG
>PVHP010040941.1:0-15656 GCA_004024765.1 Zapus hudsonius | reverse complement strand
TCCATAGTTCTCATTACATTCAGGTCTTTAAACTCTGACCAGAATGATCCAATACACTGTACTTACAGCACTGCAAGGCACCTCTTAGGACAAGCTTTCCAATCTGTCCACATTCCTTCTGCAGATCACTTCCAAAAGCCCAAAGCCACAAGATCAGGGTTCTAGCAGCAACAGATGACCCCACGTCCTGGTACCAAAACTGTTGTTGTCAGCTTTCTAGGTGCTGCGCAGAAAGAACCCAAACAAAAGCAGCTTGTGGAGGAATGGGTTTATTTGGCTTATGGACTCAAGGGGAGACTCCATCCTGGCAGGGAAAATGATGGCAAGAGCAGAGGGCTGGACATCACCTCTACCACAGCACTGTAAACAGCGGCAGGAAGGTGTGCCAAATACTGGCAAGGGGGAGCTGGCTTATAACCCCATAAGCCCGCCCCCAACAATACAGCTTCATCAAGGTTGTAAAACCCAAACTTCCATCAGCTGAGGATCAATCTATCAGAACACATTCATTTGTTTGTGGGGGACACCTGGGTCAAAACCGTGACATGGTGTTATGAATATACTTGTCTATTCCTCTCTGAAAATTATTTTAGATACCAGGTGTGGTGGTATACACCTTCAACCCCAGCATTCAGGAGGCAGAAACGTAGGAGAATCGCCAGGAGTTCAAGGCCAGCCTGAGACTACATAGTGAGTTCCAGGTCAGCCTGGACTAGAGGAAGACCCTACCTTGAAAAACAAAAAACAAACAAAAAAAATTCAAGGCATGGTGGTGCATGCCTTTTATTCCAACACTAGGGAGGCAGAGGTAACTGGCTAAGCTTTTGTTTTTAAATATAATATTAATTATATTCATGAATTCCCTAAAATTGACCTATCTTTTCATTCCTGAAATAATTTCCATTTAGTTGTAACATTTTATGCTTTTGATTTTATTTGCTAATGCTTTAGTATTTTTGTCTTGAAATATACAGATGAGATTTGTCAGTTTTTTTTCTTATATTATCTTAAGATTTTTGCTTTTCTTTTCTGTATTTTGGAATAGAGTTGGTATTAAAGGTTTTTCAGTCCCATTTTGTTTTATTTTATTTTATGTATTCATTTGTTTAAGAGAGAACAGGCATGCCAGGAGGGCCTTCTTATCACTGCCATGTGTGATCTTTATTGCGGGGAATGAGGCAGAATATATAGAGCTTCCTGGCCAATCAGTGGGTTAATGGTCAGTCTTATGATAAGAACCTGTGCCTAATAGCCAATTGAGATCACCTCCTGAAACTCATTAAGCCAAGTCCCTCTTGGCAGGCTGTCAGGTGCCGTCCAAGACTAAGCCAGGGTGTGTCTCCAAAGGCCCCCAAAGGCTTTCACCCCTGACATATCCCCCTTTTCTTTTATTAAAAAATGGCTCAGGATCATGTCTGTCTTAGGTTGTCCATGGCAAGTTACACTCTTACCCGTCATTGGAATTCTGACCTCCAAGCGTCAGAACCCTGTCTTAGGTTGATATGTAATTCCATAGATCTTACCCGTCTCTGACTACTGATCCAGAATTTTAAGCCATATATGGGGGGAGGATCTGTCACCCATAGCTGCCATGGCTTGCTTTATTAGCTGTGCTTGCAGTTGTTGGCGCATCTGAGATTGGCAAAGCGTAAACGCACATCAGACCAAGAGTTCTTATCGAAGACGCTATAGACGGGATATGCACTTTAGCAATAAGGATTGGGTTAGGTTATTAAACTCATAAGTTAGCAATAAAGATTAAACTCATAAGTCCAATGACTAGTTAACATATATGACAGCTGTCTAGACATTTTTGCTGCAAAACATCAATTATACAAAGTCCCACAATAGGACAAATACAATAGAACGAACACATCACAATGTCATTAATTGTCCAACAATACCAAGTCATTTCTGCACAGGAACAATTTGTTGATCAAGAATCATAAGTCCAGTTTTAAATTGTCCATTTAATTGATCCCATATTTTTCAGAGCTTGGGCAGCCTCAGAAAAAAGATTATTGAGAGTCTGTGCTGTAGAAACTGAAGTAGCAAAAGCAACAGCAGTCATAGTAGCAGAAACAGCTATTGCAGCAGTGATGACAGAAGTTATTCCAAAATCTCTCTTTTTATGAACTGCAATTGATGTATGAGGAGAACCGACGTCCACAGGAACTGAAATACATTGAGGTATCTGCAGTACTGTATTTAATAGCATTCTAAACTTGTACCCTGGAGTAGGGAATATCTTAAAGAGTTAGTTCAAATACACAAAATAAGACAATTGCTGAAATAATATCTTAGATGGAAACTCTGCGATCATCCGCAACAAAGCAAAGCAGTGTCCAATCCTGTCAAATTTTTGAAAAGGAAAACCTGTGAAAACCAATGTTGTTAGCTTAATTAAGTTATTCCAACACATTTATCTGATAGGAGGATAGAAGCCACAATGACTGAAATTAAACCTCACAAGTCAAATGATGACCACCTGGCAGTATTAGCATAAACAAATAGAACCATCTCCTTAAAACTCACAATGCTTTTAGATGTGAGAACCTCACCCTAGAAAATCAATACCAGTAAGCAATTTCCATCCCAAAAACTCAATTTTTCCTTGACAAGAAACATAGCTAGTCTTGGTGAGTACCCCAAGAGTTCCTCTTGTGCATTTCTTAACCCACAAACAATTTAGTCACTGAACCAACAGCTATAACTGGAGTGATCAGGTCCAGCGTTAGCAGTGGTCAGCTTATGACAGTCACTTCTTTTATAACTTGCTATGACTAGCCTTTCTGCAAAAATCCCAAAATTAAGAAAGACACTTTCTAGGAGCATTCTCCCCCTTCTTTTTTATTTATAAGCAAGCAGAAAACATATAGTGGGCTGGAGAGATGGCTCAGTGGTTAAGGCACTTGGCTCCAGTACCTGAGGCCCCAAGTTCAATTCCCCAGGACCCATATAAGCCAGACCCACAAGATGGTGGCCCTGGTGCTTTCTCTCTCTCTCTCTCTCTCTCTCTCTCTCTCTCTCTCTCTCTCTCTCTCTCTCTCTCTGCTTGAAAATGAATAATAAAATATTTTTAAAAAAGAAAACATATAGTACTTATAGCAGATAATGTCTCTAACCATTTAGCAATAGATGAGAAAAGAAACATGTCTTTTTCTTTGACTCAGTTTACCTATACAGTCATGGAATTCAGCAATGCAAGGAAGATAAAATTCTCCTTGTATATTTATTTCCTTTTCAATCACCACAAACCCATTGGCCAGACAGGCTTATGAAGAAGTATTGGAAAATATGTCTATTTCTGGGATTTTGGCAATAGGAGGAGCTCTGTCCTAAAGTCAAAAGCCAGTGGAGCACAAAAGTATATGCTCTTTCTTTTGTTAAGTCCATGAGCCCTAGTAATTACTTTCATAGGAAAATTGACATCCAACACATGTTTGTCTTTACTATATTTTAAAATGTTACCTTGAAACTTTTGGATATATATGACAATTTTCCCATTGGTAGAATTTTCAAAACTGATCAAGGTTAACCTGGGAAGAGAGAAATCTGTATCATAGCTAAAATTCAAGCATGATAGAATTAGGAAGATGTCTTTAACAACCCAGAAAGAGGAAACTTTATTAGTCAATTAATCATTTTGTCATCCTTCTGTCTCCACTCTGTTTCATATGTTCCAAGGCTTTTATAGAAGAAAAAAGCTTTAAACCAAATCAATTGAATTTAGCCTGCAGGGCCTTTCCTTCAAGCAAAAGGCTGTACTCCCTGGGGCTAACTCTCGGCCTTGCTTGAGTGACCATTGTCATTCCTAGGGGGCTTGCACCTGGATTTCTGACAAGGTGGAGAAACCTGCCTTTTAGATTGGCTGAAAGATATCTTTTTTGTATATAGTTAGCAGACATTTTATAATCCAAACCAAAGATTTCCTTGTACCAAATCCATAGACAGGGAAAAAGCCTTATAAATTTCTCAGACCTCCAAGCCTGACCTTCTGACATAAACACAACGCTCTGAGCATTGGGTCCTGTGATGATGACAGTTACCTGGGGCTGAATTTGCATCTCAGAGAAGAAAAAAAAAAAACTAAGAATTCCAGGGCTCCCAGCCAGTTCGTCCTGGCCTGGGTGTTCCCGGAGCTCTTTGTTTAACTTGCTCGCCTGCCTGGCCGCCCTGGGGCGCACGGAGCGCAGTCCTTGGGTCCAGCCGGTCACGCAGTCCTTGGGACTGGACTGCTTCGGCACGCTTCTCTGCGGGGCAGAAGCACGATGCCTGGGCCCGGGTGGCCGTGACAGCCACCACCACGCATGCCCCAGCTCGCTCAGGTCCGGCGCACCACCGCGGACCCACTGCCGATCAGTTGCTCCCTCTGCATCCTCCAGAAACCAAGGAACATGCTGCTCTATATAGTCTTTAGGAAAATATGAGCAGTTTTCCATCTTTGTTGTTGGGCATTCTCGAACACAGGACAGCAAGTTGGTCCCAACCATGGGGGTTCCATTTTATAGGAACATTCCCCATTGTAATTATGAGGAAGTGGCAGCGCTGTTGGCTTCACTTTCTCCCCAGTTTGTGGAGCTTCCTCACAAAGGTTTCTGAACCCAACTCCTAATTCTTCTCCATCTGATTCCTCCTCATTCACTCTTTCTATTTCTGGTAACCTGGCTGGTGTTATGGGAGCTGTCAATACTTTTAACAGAGTCCCCATCATCTTCGACAATGCCCAAAAAGGAGCCCCCACAAGGGCCCGTGAGATTTCGGAGCCCATCCTTCTATTATCTTCTTCTATTCCCTTCACTCTATCGCAAACCTCAGTCACTTCTCAGTGAACTTTTTTTGTTGCTTCACTGCGAACCTTTTGCCTCTCTTCTCTAGGCTAAATTTATGGATAGATGAGAGAGAGAGAGAGAGAGAGAGAGGAGGAGAAGGAAAAGGCAGCAGAGAGAACAGACCTTCCTCTTATTTTTTCGTTTCCTACGTTTCTCTTTTCGTTCCCCGTTTTTGTTCGCTCCCCTTTTCTGTTCATTCCCCGTTTTTATTTGCTTCCCTTTTTCGTTTGTTCCCCATTTTTGTTTCCCCGTATGTTTCCCGGTTTTCATTTCCCCTTATGGGCCACTACCTATCACTGCCCGTCGCCCACAGAGGGCAGTGATCACACAAATACACACACACACCGCTTGTGGGTTAACGAACGTGTGATCTTTATTGCCGGGAATGAAGCAGAATATATAGAGCTTCCTGGCCAATCAGGGGGGTTAATGGTCAGTCTTATGATAAGAACCTGTGCCTAATAGCCAATTGAGATCACCTCCTGAAACTCATTAAGCCAAGCCCCTCTTGGCAGGCTGTCAGGTGCCGTCCAAGACTAAGCCAGGGTGTGCCTCCAAAGGCCCCCAAAGGCTTTTGCCCCCGACACCTTCTGCCACTACAAATGAACTCCAGATACATACTCCTTTAACCACTTGAGAGAGCCATCTCTTCAGCCCTAAAGTCTCATCTTAAATCACCTTGGAAGGCTTGGGAGATGGCTCAGTGGTTATATGTGCTTGCTTACAAAGCCTGATGGTCCAGGTTTGATTCCCTGGTATGGATGAACAAAGTGATGGATGCATTTGGATTCATTTGCAAGAGGCACTTAACTAAATAATCTCTCTCTCTCTCTCTCTCTCTCTCTCTCTCTCTCTCTCTCTCTCTCCTCTCTTTTAGCTTTTTCTATATAGGGTCTCACTCTAGCCCAGGCTTCCCTGGAACTCATAGTGATCCTCCTACCACAGCCTCCTGAGTGCTAGGATTAAAGATGTGCCACCACACCTGGCATTTCCAGCCTTTATTTATTCATTTTCAAGCAGAGAGAGAGAGAGAGAGAGAGAGAGAATGCACCAGGGCCACCACCTTCTGGGTCTGGCTTATGTGGGTCCTGGGGAATTGAACCCAGGGCCTTAGGCACTGGAGGCAAGTACCTTAACCACTGAGCCATCTCTCCCGCCCCTCCAGCCTTTCTTAATTGTTCTTCTAGTCTTTCAAGACTTTGCTCAATTATCTCCCTAAAAAGCCTTTTCTGGGCGTGGCATAGTGGCACATGCCTTTAATCCCAGCACTTGGGAGGCAGAGGTAGGAGGATCATCATGAGTTTTAAGGCCACCCTAAGACTACATGGTGAATGTCAGGTCAGCTATGGCTAGAGCAAGACCCTACCTCTGATTTTCTAACTGGTGCTAGGCACCTTGGCTGGGTTTTTATTGGAGAGTGTTGATTCCTGTACATCTCCATGATTTTGAAATAACCTATCAAAGGCATTTTATCCTCCATTTTCCAAAAGAGGATAAGGACATCACATTATCTCCACTTTGGGGAGGGTTTGTTTGTTTGTTTGAGGCAAGGTCTCACTGTAGCACAGGCTGGCCTGGAACTCACTCTGTAGTCCCAGAGAGGCTTCACACTCACAGCACTCCTCCTACCTCTGCTTCCCAAGTGCTAGAATTAAAGGCATACACCACTATATCTCCAATTTTTAAAATTTATTTATTTACTTACTTATTTATTTATTTGCAAGCAGAGAGAGAGAGAGAGAGAAGAGAGACAAAGAGATGGGCATGCCAGGGCCTCCAGCCACTGCAAATGGGACTCCATATGTATGCACCACTTTGTACACCTGCTTCTATGTGGGCACTGGGGGATCAAATTCAGGTCATTAGGTGTTTCAGGCAAATGCCTTAACCACTTAGCCATCTCTCTGGCCCTACTTCCACTTTTTTTTTTGGTTTTTTGAGGTAGGGTCTCACTCTAGCCCAGGCTGACCTGGAATTCACTACGTAGTCTCAGGGTGGCCTTGAACTCTCGGTGATCCTCCTACCTCTGCCTTCTGAGTGCTGGGATTAAAGGTGTGTGCCACCACGCCCAGCAAAACCTGATTCTTGCATCAAAAGGTCCCAAGTTCACCCACACTCTGCCTTTCTGTGGCCAGCACTTGGTCCCTGCCCCCATCCTTTTGGCCTAGATCACTTAGACTACTGTTTCTATGTCTTTAACCCTTGCCTTCCCACCTCTGAAACCATTCTTCTGCAGAAAGTCAAAGCCAGCCTTTAAATATATAGATGAGGGCTATAGAGATGGATCAGCAGTTAAAGTGTTTGCTTGCAATGCCTAACAACCCAAGCTCAATTCCCCCAGTACCCACATAAAGCCACATGCACAAATTGGCACATTCATTTGGAGTCCATTTGCAGCAGCTGGTGGCCCTGGTTTGCCTTTGCCTATTCTCTCTGTCTCTTCTCTTTATATCTCTCTGCTTGCAAACATATATATATAGATAGATAGATAGATAGATAGATAGATAGATAGATAGATAGATAGATAGAGAGAGAGAGAGAGGGAGGACGGTTTGCTTTTGTAAAACCTGGAAATGTGCTCCCATTCTTTTGGGATACAGCTTAGAATCTTTAACATTGTTCCTCAAGGCCTTGCCTGATCTGGAGTCTCTTTACCTTTTTGGCCTCAAGTTTGTATCTTTTTTTTTCTTCAATATTTTACTTTTTTATTTGCAAAGAGAGAGGGAGAGAGAGAGAGAGAGAGAGAGAGAGAGAGAGAGAGAGAGAGAGAGAGAGAATGGGCCTCTAGGGCCTCTAGCTGCTGTAAATGAACTCCAGATACATGTGCCTCTTTGTGCATCTGGCTTTAAGTAGGTACTGGGGAATCAAACCCAGGTCCTTAGGCTTTGCAAGCAAGCGCCTTTACCCCTGAGCTCTCTCTCCAGCCCTCAAATTAATCTCCTTTCCATCTGGCCTCTTTCTGTCTAGATTCCTAAACTCTTGGCCCATCAGTCTTTGCAGACCCTCCTCCGTTTACTTCAAGACCACTCCTGGAATCTTCTCCACATCTTCATTCTGTTTTTTAAACCCATTTTCTCCATCTGTGCTCAAGGAAGTTTTTCTTGACTTCCCAGCCTGAATGATGTCCTTAATTGAATAATCATAATTTGGTGGCACACATCTTTAATCCAAGCACTCAGGAGGTAGAGGTAGGAGGATCCCTGCGAGCTTGAGGCCAGCCTGGGACTACAGAGTGAGTTGAGTTCCAAGTCAGTCTTCACTAGAGTAAGATCCTACCTCAAAAAAATAACATCTAAATAGTCATAATATCTTCCACGCCTTCTGTCCAATTCCATTAGGGATGCTGTGACAAAATACCAGCAGAAATTTATTTTTCACAATTCTGGAGATTCAAAGTTCAAGATTAAAATGCAGATTCAGGGCTGGAGAGATGGCTCAGTGGGTAAGGCACTTGCCTCCAGTGCCTAAGGCCCCAGGTTCAATTCCCCAGTACCCACATAGGCCAGACCCACAAGGTGTGGCCCTGGTGCTCTCTCTCTCTTCCTCTCTCTCTCTATCTCTCTCTCTCTTTCTCTCTCTCTCTGTATTTCTCTGATTGAAAAATGAATAAATAAAATATTTTTTAAAAATAAATAAAAATAAAATGCAGATTCATGTGTGGTGAGGACCACTTCGTTACTATAATCCTTCATGACAGAATGAAGGATCTTTCTTTTTATGAGAGGAAAGGATTTATTAAAGCTACAGATCTGGGGAAAGTACCATAATGGTGAAAGAGGTTTGCCCCCTTTCATAGGGCCAAGCAGAGAGAGAAACCTATCACCAACACCATACACACACCAACAAAACAGGCAGAGGTGGAGAGATTTAGTCCCCTTCTATATAGCTTTAGGGTGGGGTCTTGAAACCCTATTCTAGACTTGCTGAGGAAGGATCTTTCTTGGAGGGGTCTGTTTTATAAGGACACTAATTGTTTTCACCAGTAAGCACTTTCCAAAGACCCCACTTCCCAAGAGTCATAATTTTAGGGGCTAGGATTTCAACATGAATTGGGGGAGAGCATAAACATTTAGTCAGTTCTACCTTTCCTTTATCAAACTTATCATTATTGTGATTATTTAGGTGTTAATTTTTTTATCTTATTTTTTAATTTTTTATATGAGAGAGAGAGAGGCAGACACACAGAAAGAATGGGTGTACCAGGGCCTCCAGCCACTGCAAACGAACTCGACACATGCACCTGTGCATTTGGCTTTATATGGGTACTGGGGAATCGATCTCAGGTCCCTCTGCTTTATAGGAAAGACCCTCAACTGCTAAGCATCTCTCCAGCCCTGAAGTCGGGGACCCATGTTATCTTTCTCGTGACTGTATCTTTAACATCCATCATAGTTAGCAGCCATAGTAGTGGGATTTAAGCACTTCATTTGTTGAATGAATGCAAGGATGAAGAAATGAATGCTTTTTGACACAATGAACAAAAGAAATGTTGGGCTTTGAGCAAGCCTCAAGGAGCATATGCTCCATTAGCCCTCCAGGGGGAGACATAGTCCTACCAGAAATAACAGACAGCAGGCAAGCAGAAAATTCTGAGATAAAATCTGATTTAAATCCCTGAAATTGTTTCAGACACCCTGATCATTCCTTTACTAATAAGACTCTCCAGATTGGCGTGGACCATCCAATAGTGCCCTGAAAGGGGGCATTTCAAATCACTGTTCATCCTTTCATTGGATAGTTTAAAAACCTTCCCACTAGTGTGTCCACTTCTGCCTTTGTTTACCAGATAATTAAGCTATAATGCCAACGTTCTTGGAAAAATATAACATGTTATATATTATTCCGATATTATAATTCACATTATCATTTGTGTTTTTACTGTCTTTCTTCAATACTCTCATAAAATCTTTATTAATATGCAAATGTTTTGAAGTTACTGGAGAAGTGGAAAATACTGATGATCTGTGAGACAAAATTAAATATAAATGTAAGGCAAATTTAGTTTTTGAATAAAAACTGATTCATGAATTTCCCCTGAGCCATGGGGAAAGTTGAAAGGAGAGAGAAAAGAGTAGCATTTGAATACTGAGAGCGTGTCTGCCTCAAACACTTGGTGAAAGAAGTCCTTGTTTAATCCTGACTGCGTGCCATGGGAGGATTCCCCTGCTGCACATTAATAGAGTTCTGGTCTCTACTGAATAGCTTACTTTCACCCAGGCATAAGCATAGGAGAAGTTTCAGGAGGCTTACATCATATTTCCTTTGAACCCTTTTGTTGTTGTTTTACGTCCATAAATTCCTTTTCAGTTTTTCTTTGAATTTTCTATAAGCCGATCCCTGTGCCTAAGAAACAGACTTGGACAAGGACATAGAGACATTCACTATTCCTGTCTTTGGGAGATAATATTTCTATAGCTCAATTCAGTTCACATTTGCAAATACTGTACTATGGGGATGGGATAATAACAGGAAACCTCTCTCTGCCCTAATGGTACTTTACCATGTAATTGGAAGAATACATATGAGCTAATACAAAGACTTACAGACAATAGCCAATGTTTTAGACAACTAACAGAACCACTCTTCACAAACATGGTCTAGGTTTTGTGAACTAAGACCTGGGAGTAGGTATCATTCTCTGGTCTCATTGATCACTGAACTGAGACAGATATGCAACGTAATGTGCAACGACGAACAAAGAAACTATTGCTACTCCCAGAGTGGGGCACCTTGGTCCCTATGGTATTGTATTATTTCTAAATATAAAGAATGTGTGGTGGTGCACGCCTTTAATCCCGGCACTGGAGAGGCAGAGGTAGGAGGACAGCCCTGAGTTCAAGCCTGAGACTACACAGTGAATTCCAGGTCAGCCTGGGCTAGAGCGAGACCCTACCTCAAAAACAACAAAGAATGTAAGTTAAGTGTTAAGTGATAGCCCCAAAAATTGAAGAAATTCAAAAAAGTAAAATACATAATTCTATTAATAAGGGAATCTATTTCCCAACTAGCCACCTGAGGCTGACACATGGTTATCTCTTCCCCCATCCTGCTCTTCTGAAAGAGCCTGATCTCCTTCACTCATAGCTTAACTCCAAGTCCCTTTCATTGTTTTTCTTCGGTGAGGGAAGAAGTTATCCAAAAAGTATCTCTCCTCGCTGGGCAGGGTGGTACATGCCTTTAATCCCAGCATCCCTCCTTCTTACCTAAGTTATCAGAGAAACTGCCATCAACATTAGACAGGTGGCCCCTGAGGTTCAAGACAGGAAAGTATTTGAGGAGCTTGTCCAAAGGGCCAGGCTTCATGTTACCACTTAGAAGGTTACAAGACGGAATTCCTCTCCTCAGATTTCTGTCACTCTAGAGGATTCTCTTAAAGCTAGGAAAAGGTTTGGAGTCAGCAGGAGAGGAAAGGAAATCTCACTCCAAAAACAAATGCACACAGGCTCAAAGGTAAGATTTCTGATCTGTAACCTGGGACACCATCATGGTCCCACCTACAGAGTCTGGATGTTGATTGGTGATAACAGAGATCATTAATAACCGAATTACTGTCAAACTTTCAGCTCAAGTGTATGCTGAGCTCCGAAAATAGAAACACTAGTTGTACCAGGCCTGTCAATCAGCACCATGGAAAGGATACTCCTCTGTGCAGTATTGAAATTCACAGAGAAGGAAAAATAACATCTTAAAAGACACAACATACAAAAATAAATAAAACTCACAATAGTCATTTCTGTTCCAAACATAAAGAACAAAAATAAGTAAAGTATATAAGAATGGAATATAAGATTCATGGGAGAGTCATGGGACATGATCAAAATGCAACTTTATTTTTGGGCTCTTATCATCTTTAAATTTTTTTAAACAGCGTGTGTTGGGAGGGACAGGATAGATAAGCCTTTCCTCCCTGAATGGAAAATTAGGCAGATGCCTACTTTTTGGTTCATTCTTTGGTAGTAATTATTTAATAATCACTTGAAATGAAAAAAAGACTGTTTTGATTTTATAAGTAGAATGCTTCCTGTCCAAAATGTTAATCAAATATGCAAGCTGTCATTTAAAGCAGTCTAAGACTGTTCTCTCTTCTCTGCCAGGTAGGGCCCATGGCTGACGGCTGCCTGCCTTCAGCTTTCTCTTGGACTTACCTCCCCACCCCCACCCCACGGGACTCAGCTGCTATTTGATCTGTATGTGTAACAGTGGAAGGAGGAAGGGCAGCTGAGGGGATAGGGCAGTTCTTTGGAAAAGCAGCAGTGTCTCTGACAGATGGTGAAAGCTGACTATTTTTTTTCCTAAAGGAGGCCTTTAAAGGGTCTTTGGAGAGTCCCATCATCCTCCTAAGTATGTTTGCTATGTTCAAGCAGGGGCCTACAACAAACTGTGGCTCCTGGGATTCCTGTGTTCATCTCTAGCTTCAGGCCACCAGGTTCCTCCGTCCTCTAGAGCCCCTTGAATGGAATGAAAGTAACCACTGGAGGAATTGCAGATTTGCTTGAGTAGTTTGTCTAAAAAACTCAAGGCTGGAAGAAAAAAAAAAGCCCTCAAAATTCTGCCTTCTATGTGGCCTACATCTGGCTCAGGAAAACATTCATTGGCCCTGCTGATCTGTAAGTACAAGCAGATCCCATTTCTGTGACTACAGCCCACTCAGTTAAAATCAACACTTTTCAAATTCTTTGCTCTGAAAAAAAAAAAGTCAGTCAACAGGAAAGAAGGTTTCCAGCTCAGCTCCAGCTTGATTTCTCAGTGGCCTGCTGCCCAAGCATGTGGGGTCTTCAGCAATAGGGTCATACCCTCTAGTTCTGGAGGTCAATCAAGAACCTTGGTAATGGCCTGTAATGTTTGGGGGGGAGCAGCAAGGGTCTCCCTGGCCAACAACTCACTGGAAGGTATTTCACCCATGGGAATGAAAATTTTCTAGTAACAACTGTGGCTTCTGGGCACAGTGATTCATCCACACAAGGTACTTCAGCTCAAACTCTCTTTTTTAACATATGTATTATGTAAATAGTGAAGAAATTAGTGAAGGAGATAGGAAAAAGCTAGCTTCTTTTAGACAGTTTAAGTTAGGGACAGGAACCCCAAGAGGGAACCATATTCCTTGGCAGGAATGGAACTTGTATCTGATCCAATTCCATCCACAATAGCTACAGCGCCCCCTGCTGCCTCCACAGTCTAGCTCTTTACCAAGGTGGGCTAGCCTTTGGGTCAGAATCTGCGAATCAAGTCTTCCCCCTTACATACCTGACTCTGATGACAAAATTCCTTTTTAAAAAAAAATATTATAGCTGGGCGTGGTGGCGCACGCCTTTAATCCCAGAACTCAGGAGGCAGAGGTAGGAGGATTGCCGTGAGTTCAAGGCCAGCCTGAGACTACATAGTGAATTCCAGGTCAGCCTGGGCTAGAGTGAGACCCTACCTCGAAAAACCAAAATATATATATTATTAATTTTTATTATTATTATTATTTTGGTCTTTCAAGGTAGGATCTTACTCTAGCCCATGCTGACCTGGAATTCACTATGGAGTTTCAGGCTGGCCTTAAACTCATGGCAATTCTCCTATCTCTGTCAACTAAGTGCTAGGATTACAGGCGTGTGCCACCAGGCCCAGCTTTCAAAAATCCATTTTTAATTGACTATAAAAGCTTATCTGTGCTGACCTCTGCTCTCTTCTGCCTTGTGATCTTGTCTGTCTGACACAAGTTTGTGTTTCTTCTAAATATCTCTACATGAGCTTTTAGATCTTGTCTTCCATGTGCCTGTGAATCTGCCCCAGCCTTTTCCTAGATCCCAATTTCCCCTAAGTAAATCTCACCATTTGTGATTTCCCCTAAATAAACTCAATAATTCATAATTTAATCCTTCTTGAGTCTGTTTTTATCAATTCTTTATTTAAAAATAAGGACCCAAAAACTGGGGTTTACAGGTCTGTAAGACCCCTTTCAAACCCCAAAAACCTGCATCAGTAGATTCCCATATAGCTTTTCACATCTTTAATTTTGATTAGCTCTCTTCCTATGTCCTCCAACAAAAAAACTCGACTAAAAGCAGCTGCTGGGGGAAAGAGTTTATGTTGGCTTGCAGACCCAAGGGGAAGCTCCTTGATGGCAGGGAAAAGGATGGCATGAGCAGAGGGTGGATATCACCTCCTGACCAACATCAAATGGACAACAGCATCAGGAGAGTGTGCCAAACACTGACAAGGGGAAGCTGACTGTAACACCCATAAGCCCACCCCAACAACACACCTCCAACAAGGTTCCAATTCCAAAATTGCCATCAGCTGGGGATCAAGCATTCAGAACACAGAAGTTTATAGGGGACACTTGAATCCAACCATCACAGGTAGCATATTAATTTCCATAAGTTTCTATGTGTTCTATAGTCTTTCTTACTGTTGATTTGTAGTTTTATCCCATTGTGATCACTAAGAATGCAAAGAATTATTTCAATTTCTTTATATTTGTTAAGATTTCCTTTATGTCCTAATATATGATGTATTTTAGAGAAACTTCTATGTGCTGCTACAGAGAACATATATTCTGTAGCATTTGGAGGGAGTGTTCTGTAGATGCCTATTAGATCCATTTGTTCTATGATGTCATTTAATCCAGATGCTTCTGTTTATTTTTTGCCAGGATGACCTGTAAATTAGTGAGAGTGGGAAGTCACCCAATGCAAACGTGCTTGATGTTATCTGCAACTTTACATTTAGTCATGTTTATTGAAATTAGGTGCACACCTGTTTGATGCATATACATTTATGTCAGGGGTGAAAGCCTTTGGGGGACTTTGGAGGCACACCCTGGCTTAGTCTTGGACAGCACTTGACAGCCTGCCAAGAGGGGCTTGGCTTAATGAGTTTCAGGAGGCGATCGCGATTGGCTATTATGCACAGGTTCTTATCATTAACCCTGATTGGCCAGGAAGCTCTATATATACTGCCTCGTTCCCCACAATAAAAGACACACGTTCGTCAACCCACAAGCGGTATGTGTGTATTTGTGTAATCACTGCCCTCCGCGGGCGATGAGCAGTGATAGGTGGTGGCCCGTATGGGGAAACGAATACAGGGAAACAAATACGGGGAACGAGTACGGGGACACGAAAACCGGGAAACGTATGGGGAAACAAAAAAGGGCAACAAACAAAAAAGGGGAACGAACGAAAACAGGGAATGAAAAGAGAAACGTAGGAAACGAAAAAATAAGAGGAAGGTCTGTTCTCTCTGCTGCCTTTTCCTTCTCCTCCTCTTCTCTCTCTCTCTCTCTCTCTCTCTCTCTCTCTCTCTCTCTCTCTCTCTCTCTCTCTCATCTATCCATAAATTTAGCCTAGGGAAGAGAGGCAAAATGTTCGAGATAGAGTGAAAGGAATAGAAGAAGGATGGGCTCCGAAATCTCATGGGCCCTGTGGGGGCTCCTTTTTGGGCATTGTCGAAGATGATGGTGACTCTGTTAAAAGTATTGACAGCTCCCATAACACCAGCCAGGTTGCCTGAAATGGAAAGTGCTGTGCCCCAGCCTAGCTGAGTAACCTTGAACTAAGTTTTAGTAACCATGACCTAAGTTTTAGAAACAAGCAGGGTGTGGGGGCACACACCTTTAATCCTAGCACACCTGTGTCCCCTGAGGCAGAGGTGATAGAAGTGCTAATAAGCTTTGCTGCCTGAGTTCCTGGAGCTGCATTCCTGTTTACTGAGCCCCCTTTGTGTAAGAGATAAGGCAATGCAACCCATCCGTAGATTGTATATAAGGTTGGATGTGAAAATAAAGTTTTGAGATCTGCTTGGACACTTCTCCCGGCTGCGTGTGATTGTCCAGCC
>PVHP010040940.1:0-15648 GCA_004024765.1 Zapus hudsonius | reverse complement strand
AGGCCAAGGGCACAGCCAGATCCTGCCTGTTGGCTCTTGGGCTCCAAAGGGAGCCAGGAGAAGTGGACCTCCTTGGGCATAAGTAGCCATGGCTGGGCTGCTCACTAGGGACAGAGGATCCAGGAATGGAGGAACTTCAGACCCTTCCAGGGGCAGGCACAGGCTTCTGCAGTGGTAGAGGTGTTGCTCAGTTTCTTGTTGGCATGAATGAAGCGTGAATCTGCTGCATGGCATCCTGGGTGCCCCCATGAACTCTGGAACCAGACACAGGATATCGGGGCTAAGACAGCCAGGGAAACATCTGGAAAGTTCTTTACAGACAAGGCCATCCTAGAAAGCATGGCCACACAACACACCTCAAGTGTCTTCACTCACAGATCCCCTGGAGTCTTCCCATGGGAGGAGGCAGGACTGGTACCTGACAGTATTCCGTGTGCACCCTGAGGACATCGGGTGGGTATTTCCCAGTGACCTGTCTTCTTTCTCACCCTCAGAGGGACCTGCTGGCTTCTGCTGAGAAGGAAACTGCCAGAAGGACCTGTTTTAGTCCGTGGAGACAAAGGTCCCAGAGACCCCCAACACAGAAGCCAGGGACAGAGTCAGGCTGGGCGATGCAGGTGTGGTCTGCTTGTGATTTGACCATCATCATTTACCCATGGCAGATGTTGCCACATGACCCTCCGACTGGGGTGGAACCTCGCCCAATGACCCAGGAGACCTTACCAGGAGGGGATGCACACATTCATCAAGGTTTCTTTCCTAGTCTCGGGAAGACACCCATTACTGGTCTTTCACACCAGGCAGGCTACTCAGTTTTGCTGTTGGCAGAAGGGTCATGAGGCCCGAGACCTAAAGTAGAGACTTCAGACATCTCTCTGGTTGTGTTCTGTTGAAGCCGCAACTAGAAACACCCTCTTTTCCCAGCTCCACTGAGAACTTTCCAGAACAGGAAGTAGTTCAGGAGTCTCTTCTGCACCCTGTACGGTGGCTGCCAGTTCTTCCTTGATGCTTTCATTTCTATACCACGTGCTTCTCACTGCAGCTTGGAGAATTGCCATTCCCACTGTACCGATGAGAAAGGCTCACGAGACAGGTTCTCACTCAGGTCCTCTCAGCTGGGATGCGGTAAGAACACAACGCAGCCCAGGTCTGCCTGGCTCCCCAGAGTCCATGACCTTAACCCACCAGCACAGGGAACCTGCCATCTTCCACTCTGTAGGAGGGCACCTGAGACGTGCATTCGGGTTCTCAGCTGTTAGAGTTGTTGAACTTCTGGCTTCTTCTGTGACCTTGAAACTCAGGCTTCTGATGGAAGTAGGAAATAGGAACCGTCCTCTCACCGGGTGGGGATGTGAGGAACCAGGTTGGTGTGGAACACAACTCTGTGTCCAGCAGAGTGAGCAACCAGCCCTGGGCATGGCCTGCCAAGGAGAACAGCCATCAGTGTGTGTGTTGTGGGGGGTTGACTTGAGTTCTCAGCCTCATGCTGGGGCTAGGTAATGGGTGACCCCAGGTCTCTGCAGGTTCAAGTCTCCTGAGGTCCCATGCCAAGACAGTTTTCCATCATGCTTTTGTGTGGTCACCCCATCGGAGTTCTTGAACTATCTCGAACCAACAAGCACGTTGGTTTTCACTCTTACTGTTACTCAGATGTATTTTAACCATCTGATATATATATATATATATATTTATTCTAGGAGAGACCTATCAGAAAACCACAGAATATGAATGTTAATATTTTATTTCACACACACACACACAGATAGGCGTGTCAGGGCCTCCTGCCATTGCAAACAAACTCGACACATGCGCACACCATGCATCTGGCTTGACGTGAGTACTGGGGGATCAAACCAGGACCAGCAGGCTTTGCAAGCAAGTACCTTTAACTGCCCAGCCATCTTCCAGCCCAGGTATGAATTTTTGAATATCTCGTTTGGAATGATTTTAATCTGACAGCAGAGCTCCCACGGCCACGCAGAGACCCTCACACGCTTTGCCCAGCCTCCTCTAAAGCTAACCCGTTCCATATTGTGGAGTTGTTAAGGATGTTGGCATGTCCACTACTGACTCCTGAATCCATGTGGGTCTCAGCGGATGTCTCCTATGGTCCTTTTTCTGTCCTGGGTTCCAGTCCCGTGGGCACACTGCATTTAGGAAAGCATTAAGTTCCAACCACACAAGATTAAGCTTTCTAAACAAAGCACAGCACACACACAGTTCTCTGTGTCCCACCCTCTGCCTTGGTACGTTTGCCCTGTCGCCTTCTGGACCTTCGCTGTCCAGTAAGGGACCTATTAGCCAACCCAATGAGGCAATTTAATTTTAATTAACTAGAATAGAGTACCATTCAGGCCCTCAGTTGCACTGGTCGCATTTTCAGAAAGTAGTACATACTGTGTGTGGTTGCTGCCCTCGATAATACAACAGGACCCTTCTTTTAAAAAATATTTTAAGTTATTTAGAGAGAGAGAGAGAGAGAGAAGAGAGAAAGAGAGAGAATGGGCATATCAGGGCTTCAGCTACTGCAAATAGACTGCAGATGAATGGGCCACTTTGTTCATCTGGCTTTACTTGAGCACTGGGGACTTGAACTCGGGTCATTAGGCTTTGCAGGCATGCACCTTAACCACTGAGCTATCTCTCTAGCCCTGCAGCAGGATCCTTCAGTCCATGATCTGACTTGCACTATTGTACATGTTGTTCTGTGTTTTCTATGAATGCATTGAATGCATACCTCTCATTGCACAAACTTTATGCAATATAGAGGATGTACACCTCAGGGATTTCCGTTTTAGAGGTGATTTCCACAGGTGGATCACTTACTTTGGCTCCTGGCAGAGTGTGGGTGTACCTTCTATATACCGTCCTCTCTTGATGGGCACTTAGCTTATTTCCAATGCCATCCTCTCTTCATGGGCACTTGGGCTATCTCCTCTTTCTTCCCATTACTACAAGAGCTACAAGGCACATCCTTAGACCTTCATTTGGGGTAGAGTGGTGTGGGCCCGGGGAGAAGTAGCTGGGCCCTAGGCCAGTGAGCATGCTCAGTGGGATGGGAGGTGGGGAGGATGCTGAGAACTTCCATGTGAGTTTGGGGACATTTCTGAGAATAGTCGGCTACACACACCACCTGGCCACCCGCAGTTAAGACTAGAACACTGCATGGATCCAGTCTAAGGAGGTTTGAGCAGAGAGCTGGTCGACATTTGGGAGCCACATGTCAGAACTACTAAGTGAAGGTGCTGTGCCAGTGTGCTGGGTCACGCTGGGCCCTCAGTACCACCCTGCCCACCTGTGTGTAAGCTCTGCAATCACCACATTACAGACGAGGAAGACAAGTAAAGGTCCAGGAGCTTGTCCAGCCTGTTTCCTCAAAAGACTCAGGTCCAGTGGCAGAGCTGGGTGATATTGACATGATATTGACAGCCTGTCATCCCTCACATGGTGGATACAGACAGCACAACATTCCCCTTGCTCCCCCTCCCAACCTGCCCTGGGTATCATATCTTACCTATGATCTTGTTCGAACGAAACAATTAACCTGCCATGTCACTATTAATTAAACTCCAGACTTTATTTGGAGTGCTCACTCATGTTCCTGTGCCCATGACAAAAGGCCAGACTCATCTGTATAGGAACCAGCTCCAAGGTACGGGGGTCAGGTGGAGCTGGGATCACTAACCTTGTCCAAAACCAGGCTGTGTGATCTTGGGCAGGGCAGGTGGTATGCGGCTTCCATTCTCATTAGCTAACAAATAAAAATATTTTTTTAAACCTAATTATTTGCAAGCAGAGATAGAAGACAGACGGAATGGGCATGCCAGGGCCTTGAGCCACTACAAATGAACTCCAAATACAGGCGTCACTTTGTACATCTGGCTTTCCATGGGTACTGGGGAATTGAACCCAGGTCATTAGGCTTTGCAGGCAAACATCTTAACCGCTGAGCCATCTCTCCAGTTTTTTGTTAGGTTTTGTGTTAGCAAACAGACCCACATGCTATGTGGTTTAACTCAGCTCTCCTCCCCAGTGGCCTAGCTCTAGGCATATAATGTCGAGTGACTGAGGAACTCTAAGCCCCAGGCTCTGGGCCCCCAACTCTGCTCTGTCTACTGATAAGTACAGTTGTCCATTTAGCCACATAAATCAGAGGTGGGCTGTGACCCTGCTGAGGCAATGGTTGCTGTTGCTGGCTGTATGCAAGGACCTCTTCATGTCCACCACACAGGGATCAACAGAGACAGCTCTGTCCATAGCCAAAGGCCCTGGGACCCTCCTATAGGGCATTGCAATGGTTAGGTTTTGTTGTCAACTTGATCTTTTTAATTATCTTGGTCTCTGAGGATGTTTACAGAAAGGCAGCCCTCTCACTAGGGGGCAGGAAGTAAAGAAGCTTAGAAATAGAACATCCTTCTAGGAGGGCAGTACAGGAAGGAAATTACAGAGACTCAGGAAGCCAACAAGTCTTGGATAGGTTTGCAAGTCCCGGGCCTAAGGCTATAATAAAGGGGAAGAAATATCTCTCCCCCCCACCCCCCGCCTGTTTGCTATTCTGTGTATGTGGTGTTGGTGATGGGTTTCTCTCTCTACTTGGAGCATGAAAGGGAGCCAGTCTCTTTCTCCATTATGGAACTTCCCCTGGATCTGTAGTTTCAATAAATCCTTTCCTCCCCTATCTTTGCCCGGTTTGGAGATTTATCTCAGCAGTGTGTGGCTGAGTGTGACAGGCATCTGTCCCATGTCCTTCTCACCCCCAAATTTCTTGTCATGTTGTATCAGCACATGACAATTCCAGTTCTGTTTATTTTATTGATTTATTTACACACATGAGGGAGAAGGGAGGGGGGGAGAGAGAATGGGAACGCCAGGGCCTCAAGCCACTGCAAATGAACTTCAGATACATGGGTCACTTTGTGAACCTAGCTTTATGTGGGTACTGGGGAATTGAACCCAGGTTGTTAGGCTTTGCAGGCAAGCCCCTGAACTGCTGAGCCATCTTTCCAATCCTCCATCCTGTTTAACACAGAAGGTCTGACCTTGAGTTCTTGTAAGAAAGAGCATGCAGAAAGCAAGACAAGGATCATGGGAGTCCCTGCGGGACAGAAAGCATGCAGAAGTCTGGCCCCCTCTCCAGACCCCACTGAGATCAGACCCCAGGGATGGGGCTTGGGACACTCGTCAGCATCTTCTCAACAAAGGATTCATACAACAAACCCTGAATGCAAGTCTCACAAGGGCTCTGTATCTATGTTCCCGGGAAGACCACTTCCATAGTAATGGCTCCAGCAAGAAGCTTTAAGTCTATGGACTTCCGGAATTTTTAACTAGCTCACTCTGTGGTGGTGTGTTTATTGTCAGATGCCCTGTCCTCACATTAGTGCCCCCTGCTGTGCAATCTCATGCAGGGCAATGTCACTCAACTAGTCAGACTGTCACACATCTCCACTTGCTGCTACCCAGAGTTCAGTGTTGGCATTTTGGTGTGAGTCTTTATAGATCAGGGGGTTTTCCCCCCTTCTGTGTGTGTAGTGTGTGTGGTCTATGTCTGAGGTGGTGCCCTGTGAGCTCGTCTGCAGTGACCATCGGCCCTTGGTCACTCACCCACTTGGTTTTCCTTGTGACAGAGTCTGTTGTTGATTTCAGAGCTTTCTGCTTGAGAGCCCATGTGATTCTCCAGTCTCTTCTCCCCACAGGATGGGGGGGATTTCCAGGCACGAATGACCATGCTTATTACTTCTGTGCATCCTGGGGCTCTGAACTCGGGTGGTCTCAGACCCCCTCAGGCCCTCACGCTTGGGCAGGCAGCACAGTTAACTGCTGAGCCATCTTTAATGTTCCCAGTTTTGCTCTGGGAACACTCAGCCATACTGGGAAAGCTTTAATTGTCACACCCAGATAGCATGACTGGCATGGGTGGGCAGAGGTCAGAGGTCAGAGATGCTGTCACACATCTTACAACGTATAGGCCACATCCTCAAAGATTCTCCATCCCCAAACATCACGAGCACTGAGGTTAAGAAGTCCTGTGCACACACATGTGCACACAAACGTGGGCGTACATGTTGGAATCAGGGCTCTGGAGCTGCTCTCTGGACACCACACTGTGGCACAGGATGGCACACACCGTGGAGCAATTGGGGAAAAGCAGCGCCCACCCCCATCGCTGGGACTTACTCAAGCCTGGCCTTACCTACCTCTGTGCACGATTCTATAATGAATGCTCACTTCCGGCTCTCTGAGAAATTACAGATGTGGGTGACTCTTGGGTGCAAGGAAATGACGTGCAGACGGGGTCTGCAGAACCATGCTGCTACTGCTTGAGCCCTTGGGCCAGGGCGTGAGGGACTGCTCACTAAGCCCGCCCTGCCTGTACCAAGTGACTGGGTGCCCGGAGATGCTAGCTGTCTGGAAGCCCACGTGAGTCAGGGCTTTGAAATCTACCTCGGATGCCAGCTGAGAACAGGGGCTTTGCATAATCAAGTTGACAGATGAAGCTGGGCCTGCCCTGCTATGGACAGGCTCATCCATATCCTGCTTTAAAAGAAATACTGCATTTTTAAAGAGGAAAGAAACATATTTAAGAGATAAAGGGAGGGGGAAGAGAAGAGTTTTCTGGTCATTAATTATAATAAAACACTGGGGGAAAAATTCACTTTAAAGGCACGCTAAAGCCCTGTAATCTTCAAAGAGATAGAGGGGGCTCAGCTGCCCAGGAAGAGACGCTGAGCCAGGAGGCCACCATTTCTAACAATTGCAGACAGCCGAGGAGAGGAGAGGGCTGTGGTTGGTGGTGGAGGGTGTGGGTTAGAAATGAGCCATTTTTCCTGCTTTGCTAAGGTCAGCTCTTGCCTCCCCCGACCAATGCTGCTTAGATCCATCCTGTGCTGTGGAAGAATTCTAGAATTTCCCAGGACTGTAGTTTCTGCAGTGGCTCTCAGGGTGTGTGTGTGGGTGGGTGGGTGGGGGGGGTGTCCTAAACTCTTGTTCCCTGTTGGGACCCAATTCCGAATGTCATTAGATCACCAGAAAGAGCGGGGCCCCTTCTTGCCACACTTTGCACAGTACAGGGAGCCTGCATTTATAAGTTAAATCTCTGTTTCCCAAGCCAACGACATAGCCAGGCATACTGCTGAATGCCTGCAATCCCATAACTCAGGAGGCTGAGGCAGGAGGATCTTTAGTTTGAGACCAGCCTGGCTCACACGGGACCCTCCTGTCACTATTGTCAGATGGGGACCAAGCCGAGCACACGCAGCTTCAGTTATGGGCAAAGTACAACCAGATTATACCAGTGGGTTCAAAGGACAAGTGGGAACTGAGAAAAGGAAAAAGAAAAAAGAAAAAAAAAGCTTAATGATGTGTGCAGCTGAATTAGACTTCCTTGCAGCTTGCTGGCTAATGTTGGAGGGACAGGAAGTGTGGGCCCATCCGAGAGGTTATGACACTGAATGGCAGTGTTAGCCGCTTTACTTGCCTGATAAACTTCTGACTTGATGACATCATCACAGTGTCAGAACCACCCAGGAGGGTTTTTTTTTTTAAATTCTATTTATTGTGTTGTAATTTCAGAGAGGGGCCGTGAATAGAAGAGGAGAGAGTCTAAGCCTGTGAAAAATTAATCAGTCTGCCAACTCCTGGTCCCAGTCACTGGCTCCTTCCCTCACTGAGCTGTTGACCAAAGTGACCCATGAGGTCCCAAAAACAAGACAGAATTCTGTCAAAGCTCTTGAATGCCCACTCCAGGCCTGAGGTAGGATCCTGTTGCTGAAGAAACCACAGAAAGTCATCCATCAGCATTTAAAAACCCTGCGAGTTCCAGAATGGGAACCAGCCCCCAGACAACAGCTAGTGCAGAGCTGGAAGGCACTGCATAAGCTGCCAGGGGAAGCTGGTCAACGACAGCTGGAGAAAACAGACCACTGGTATGAAACACAGTCTGCTGCCACGAGTAGGCTGAACACACTGTCTATTGGGAAAGAACAGCGAACCAAGAAACGAGCACTTGTGCAATGAAGGCACCAAAGCCTGGGGGAGGTAATCAACAGCTTTTAATTTGGCCAAGTAATCCACTCAGTGATGGGGAGCCCCTTAACTGGAACCGGGGACTCAGGGCGAAATGCACTGGGAACCAAAATCTTGGGACTCCAAAGAGAAAGGTACTTTATAAGTGATTTCCAAAGAGGTTACTAACAATAGAATCTAGCCAATTCAGAAATGTGTATCTCAGTTAACCTATACTAATCTTGCTCTCCGATGGGGATTCTGTATTTTTCAGAAGGCAGCGAGAGAGCTGTGGTCTTTCCAACCCTACCAATAAGCCTCAGGCCGATAGCCGACATTCTGGCAAGAGATGAGCCACCCCAGACCTACCGTGGAGGATCCACATGGAACCCCGCAGAGAATGGTGGAACAAACAAGAGACCCATAACCACAGCCAATCAGTCAACCCAGGATGAGTAAGCAAGACAGACACCAATGATCTTCAACACAACCTAAAGCAGAAGTACAGAGACCCCTAAGACCTCAACAATAAAGCAGCCTTAATACTCACCCACCATGACTCAGGGAACTGAGCGGAAGAGGGGGCAGAAAGATTGTAAGGGCCGTGGTGGGGGAGAATGAAAGGGGGTGGAACTTCCCCTGGATCTGTAGCTTCAATAAATCCTTCCCTCCCATAACTGTGCCTGGTTTGGAATTCATCCCAGTGGTGTGTAGCTAACTAGGGCACCTGTGTTGCCCTGGACAACTCTTCTTAAAAGTCCCACCACTTCTGCACATCACCACATGGAGGCCAAGCAAGCTTCCAGCACATAACCACCCCTCTGATGTGGATAAGCTCTGTTCAAACCACAGCAATAGTTTTAAAAGATGATCATGTAAAACTGGTAGTTAGAAAGTCTCTGGATGGTTCTGGGATCAGTTGGGCTCACGCGTGCACTTCTGCTCAGCTGGAGTCTGGTAAGATAGCTCGGCTGATTTCTGCCTGGGCTTTCACACATATCTGGGAATCCAGTCTATGTCACAGTGGTCTAAGATGGTCTTCCAGGGACAGCTCTGGTATGTGACCTCTTATTCTCTAGCAAAATCCTTCCCACTTTCTAGAGTCTAAAGTAGTAGGGGATTTTATTTTAGTTTTTGGATCTGTGCTTCCCTATGTTCTCATTCATGCGATTGACCTTTAAAAAATATTTACAACTGCATTATTCTGCATTGTTCTATGCGTGGTAGTCACCCGGCAGTTCCCTGCTGCTGTACAAGTATGGTTTGACATCCTCGAAATCATCCAAAGAATATAGGAATTCTTACAGCAACAAAAATTTAGGAGGTTAGATTATAACTTGACAACCAGAGATGTAATGATGGAGAACATATTGGCATTTTGGGAGGAGGGGTTTCTGACCACTGTGAGGAAGAATAAAACAAATGGTGCGGACAGCGCCAGAATTGTGCGTCGTCTAAACCTCCTAGATTGCCACGTCCCCAAGAACATTAATATCAGAATCCACAAAGGACAGCTCCTGGCCATCACAGGCTCCACAGGGCTGGAAAGACATCCATACTGATGATGCTTCTCGGGGAGCTGGCGCCATCTGCTGGTGACATCAAGCACAGTGGCTGAATGTCCTACTGCTCCCAGTGCTCCTGGTTCATGCCCGGGACCATCAGACATTATCACCTTTGGAGTGTCCTATGATGAGGACAGACATCAGGCTGTCATCAAAGCTTGCCTTCTGGAAGAGGCAAGCTGGAGGCAAGCTGACTGACAATGATAACACTTCTAGGAGAAGGAGGTCTCACATTGTGATGGTTAGGTTTTGTTGTCAACTTGATCTTTTTAATTATCTTGGGTGGTTCTCTGAGGTTGTTTACAGGAAGGCAGTCTCTCAGTAGGGGATATAAGGAGGCAGTGCAGAAAGGAAATTCCAGAGACTCGGGAAGCCATTAATTCTGGGATAGGGTTGCAAGACCCCGCCTTAAAGCTATATAAAGGGGGAGGAGACTTCCCTCCCTCCTCCTGCCTGTTTTGTTCTTACCTTCATCTCCATTTTAACAACAGGTGGAGGGGCTGGAACCACAGGGATCATTCTCACATTAGCTATGAACCTCATGAATATGTTGCAGTGGGCTGTAAATTCCAGCCTTAAAGTCGACAGCCTGATGTGTGCTCAGTGAACAAAATATTTAAATTTATTGCCCAAAGAAGCACTTAAATCAGTCGAGTTCAAGACTCGCTCCTCCTCAGCACATGAGGAGAAGCTAACTGAAGTTGTCATTGGGGGTTATGACAGCTCACACACAATTGGGATGAACCTCCAAACCAGGCATAGTTATGGGAGGAAAGGATCTACTGAAGGTACAGATTCAAGGGAAGTTCCATAATGGTGAAAGAGTCTGCCCCCCTTTCATAGGTCCAAGCAGAGCAAGAAACCCATCACCAATACCACACATACAGAACAGCAAACAGGCAGCAGGGAGAAAACATATAGTCTTAGGCTGGGGTTTTGAAACCCTATTCCAGGCTTGTTGGCTTCCTGCATCTGTAATTTCCTTCCTGCACTACCCTCCCAGGGAGGGATATTCATTTCTAGCTCCCCTGAGCTTCCTTACATCCTTCCCCTTACTGAGAGACCCGCCAAAGATAACTAAAAAGATCAAGTTGACAATAAAACCTGACCATCACACACGCCATCTGTTAGGATGTCACCATCAGAATATAGTTGCACCCTCCTTACTACCATCCTATCCCCTACTGAGAGGACCACTTTCCTGTAAACTTCCTCAGAGACCCATCCAAGATTTAAAAAAATCAAGTTGACAACAAAACTTAACTGTCACAATAGGCCATTGGAGCTGTGCCTTTGGGAGCCATTAGTGCTGATCTTGGATCGAATGCTGTGAGAATGGATTCTTAGAAAAGCGCATGCCTGGAGGCCCTTCATCCCTCTGGCCTCCTGTCTTTTTATCATACCTTTGTTAACTAGAGGCTGAGCAGATGGGACCACCTGACCTTGGACTTTCAGCCTCAAAGCTAAATATGCTAGACACATTTCTTTATAAAACCTTTAGACTCAGATATTTTGTTATGGCAACAGCCAATGGACTCATACACCCACTATATTTAAGGCTTTTTAAATTATAAGGCCCCTCCAGAAGTAAAAAGCAGGAAGGCCCTTGCCTTTCATTCTCCACTTTGCTACAGCTAACTCTTACCTAGCCTCCTTTACTAAAAATCCAATTCTGGCATTGTGGTTGGTCAAACTTAAGAACATAGCACTCAGTGCTATGGACCAATCAGCTGTCTCTCTGGCTCCCCTGATCCAGAAGGTATAATTACCTGGGGAGAGATCCCACTGGCTCTCTCATCTTTCCTGACTGGACAGCCCAGATTCCTGAACTCTCAGGTTTTGGTAATCCCCCCTTCATGCTGAGATGAGGGGCACCTCTTCCCCCACATAGGCTTTTCCTTCTCTCACCTACCTCATAGCAGAAGCTCTCTGTACTTCCTCTTTCCTTCTCTTAATTGAATGAACGTTACCCGCTGGTCTATGAATTCTTAAGTCCATAAGGCAAGAATCCAGGGTACCCTAAATATGTTGCTGCATTGGCATATTGTGTATTGATAAGGAACCCCAAAACTCCCGTTTCACGACCACCCCCTTTCCACTGAACCCTTTTCCAACGAGTCCTACTTTGCTGTGATTTTCTTTCCTCCATCAAGCATAATGGGCTCAGCATTGTGCAGGTCTTGTGAGGCCAAATTCCAGAGCACCCTTCCCCATCCTTCGGCTCTTACCTTCTTTCTGCCACCTCTTCTGCAATCTTTCCTTGAGCCTTGGAGGGGTTATATAGATGTCCCATGAATCACTGGACACTCCAGTGTCACTTATTCTCAGAACTTTGATGAGTTATGAGTCTCCCCAGTAGTCACCAACTCCATATAGAAGTTTCTCTGGCCTAAGGCAAGAGAAGCACTAATCTACGGGAATAAACATGAGTATTTAAAGGGCAATTTGTTGGGCACAACATATCCACTTAGCCAAACAGCTTTCCCCTATTTTCCTCATTTTTTTGTTTTGGTTTATCGAGGTAGGGTCTCACTCTATCCCAGGCCAACTTGGAACTCTAGCCCCAGGCTGATCTCGACCTCATGGCCATCTTCCTACCTCAGCCTCCAGAGCACTAGGATTAAAGGCATGCACCACACCCAGCTCCTTTTAATCTCGTGTACAATACAATGCTGTTAACTGCAGATTTAATGCCGAACAAGAGCTCTTGTAAGTTTTCAGTAAATGCACAGATGAGTAACGTTTCCTCGGTGACTGTCGTTATAGTTTGATGATTAGAGAATCGTGTAGCATTTGTCCCGTTGTGATGGGCACTTGCTCCTTCCCATGCTCTCCAGGTTCATTCGTGTTGTTAATCAACAAGGCTTCCTCACTATTCAGGGAGATTAAAGCAAACCCAAAATGAAAGGTTCTGATACCCATTCAGCTGGCTGTTCAAGAGCATAGACTGTTGGTGACCATGTGGAAGATTTGAGCCCATGCACACTGTTGGAAAGGCCAGCTGGTGTGGCTACTGTGAACACAGGGTGGACATTGCTAAGGAAACTAGAAGTAGATTTCTATGATCCAGCAATCCCACTTCTGGATGTGGATCCAGAAGAGCTGGACTCAGGATCATGGAGACGTCTACACTCTCGTGAAGTGGACGTCTCATGAAGCATGAATCATAATGCCCACCCATTAGAGAATGGATGGACAGAGACTGGACATGTACACATAACAGATTATTCAAGCCCTAAGAAAGGAAAGTAAGCCATTGAGTTTTGAGGAAGTTTCATAGAACAATAGCTAACAGATTCCCCCTGCCCATAGCCTGACTGAGAAGTGCAAATAGAATGAAAATAATGTCCATGCAAGTGACCACTTCACTAACTGGGCCCTTTATGAGCTCATTCAGATCAAGGAGGATGAGGCTGGAGAGATGGCTCAGTGGTTAAAGGCACTTTCCTGCAAAGCCTGACGAATGGGTTCGATTCCCCGGTACCCACATAAAGCCAGATGCACAAAATGGTGCATGCATGCATCTGGAGTTTGTTTGCAGATAAATGAGATTTGTAAACAGATAAAGGAGGATGGATTTGGACAGGAAGAAAACAGTGAGCCACGGAAAGTTACTGAGCAGGAGAGCGACTCCAAAAAGGCAGCACTGAGGGGAGAGACTTAGCACACTTCATGGATTCACCCACTCCAATGCTCATGAAAAAGTTATCTGGCCAGGCGTGGTGACACACGCCTTTAATCCCAGGATTTGGGAGGCAGAGGTAGGAGAATTGCTGTGAGTTCGAGGCCAGCCTGAGACTCCAGTGAATTTCAGGTCAGCCTGAGCTAGAGTGAGACCCTACCTCAAAAAACAAAAAAAGAAAAGAAAAAAGTTATCTGAAATGGTATAGATCTCATAAGATCTACGGTCAGGAAAGGAAACATTTGGGCTTATAGGAGTCTGGAGGCTACCATGCAATGGATCATTTTCTCTGTTCTCCCAGTGGCCTTTCAAGATGGCCCTCCCACACCTCACCCTGCAGACCTGCCCCATTCTATCTGAACAGAGCAGAATATCATAGTTTGAGGAACTGAAGACCTAATTGTGTTAAGACTGATTTGCAGATAATGGCAAATCTGTTGTCAATTTAACAGGATTTAGAGTCACCATGGAAACCCATGTGGGGCATGTTTGAGGAATTTTCTAGATTAGGTTGGTGTGGGAATATCCACTCTCACTGTGGGTGGCACCATTGCATGAGCTGGGGTGCCGGACTGTATAAAATGCTAGCTTAGCGTCAGCATACACCTCTCTGCTTCCTGACTGAAGATCCAATGGGAACAGCTCCTTTTTGCTCTGGCTCCTAGGTCTTCCCACCACCATGGTCTGTATCCCCTTGTATGACCCCAGACCCAAAAGAAGACCCTCACCACGATCTCCCATGCAACTGCAAAGGGTTTTATTAAAATAAAAAAAACAAAACAAGCATGCCGGGGCTCAATGCGTGTCCTTGAGCAGAACAGAGGCAAAGAAGCCCAGAATAGATTTTGAACAAGGCTTTTAGACAGTAGAACAAACAAGTTTTATCAGGAAGTTACAGGCAAGCATTCATTTGCACATTTTTTTGTAATCAGTCAGGACATTCTTAGCTTTTACCAAGGATGCAAGATTACGGGAACCAGACACAAGGTTATAGGAACTGGGGGCTGGGTTTACGGGAAAGGGTGAGGGGAGGAAGCTTAAGCTAACATTTTTGAGAAGAACTGTTAACTCTTTCTCTACTAGGGTCTTTTAATTTCATTCTAACACTCTCAAACTGTAAGCCAAAAGAAATCCTTCCTCCCTTCAAGTTGCTTATTTTATTGAGATAGGGTCTCGCTCTAGCCCAGGCTGACCTAGAATGTACTATGTAGTCTCAGCGTAGCCTTGAACTCATGGCAACCCTCCTACCTCTGCCTCTCCAAGTCCTGGGATTAAAGATATACTGGCTCAAGTTACTTTTATCAGGTATATTTGTTGCAGCAACAAGAAAAATCACTTGGCCAGTAACTTTCCTGTCATCTTTCCATCCGTCCCTCATCTTGCCCAGCTCTTGCAGACTGGGTTTCTGGGGCTCCATGACACCTGGGTCTGGTTTAGGCACAAAGGGGTGAATGAAAAGGGAAGAGGACCTGGAACTTTCTCCCTCTACCTCATTTTCAGTCACAGCTCCTCTTGCTCATTGATGGCTGTTTCAGAAATTCAGAGTCTTTGTGGTATGTTCTAGCTTCTGAGCTCTTCCTTCTTCCAATCCGGGTGTAGTGGTGGCTTCATGGTTGATAACTTTGGGTGGTGTCACCCTAGCACCTGAGGTCATTCATATTCTTTAAATTCCCTTTGTTGAACATTTTAGTCATCTTGGGTGGGTTTCTGATGTTTAAAGGTAGGAAGCCTTCTCAGTAGAGGGCAGAATGTCAAGAAAAGGCTCAGGAAAGCTAGAAACACTTTCCTTCCTGGAAGAGCAATGCAGGAAGAAAATTCCAGAGACTCTGGAAGGCAACAAGCCTGGGGAAGGATTGCAAGACCCTACCCTTCTGGGTCTGTGGGGTAGTTAGGGAGTTGCAGCGCACATCAACTCCCTGTTCACCCTTGGGGGCTGGGTGAGCAGAGGCTTGGAATATCTGTGAGCCGAACGAGAGATGAGACTCTCGGGAGAATGCGGCATTGGGCAATTCTCGTTTATTGTATAGATAGCAGTTGTTTATATAAAGAAAAGTCAGAGGTAGAAGCATAGGAAGCAAGATCTGTGAGCATCTCATGAGTTTGATTGGTAGGGGCCAGTATCCTTTGGATACCTAATTTGCATAGATAAATTGAGGGGGCTACGTGACTCTCTACATGGACATATATAGAATTGTGACGTCAGCAGAGGAAATGTAACCTTATTGTTTAGGTTTGTTATTGCAGCTGGACTAAGTTAGGCTTTGAACTGCTTGCTTATCTCAGGGGACAGCTGTGGCCTGCCTGGGGGCTGGAGTGTTCAGGATTGCTAAGATTTATAGGGGCCCTCAGACTTTGCCTCAACTTCCTTATCAGAAGGAGACAGTCCCAGAAGCCTGC
>PVHP010040939.1:0-15673 GCA_004024765.1 Zapus hudsonius | reverse complement strand
AGCTTAGAGGTCCTTGTGTCGAAAATCCTTGGTTCCTGTCTCAATGGCCGATCCTGTGTTGATTGAATGACTGTGGTTATAGGTCCCTTGTTCATCATTCATTGTCTGCTGAGTTCCCTATGGATCCTCCCTGATATGACTGTGGTGGCTCCTCTCTTGTCAGGATCTCATCCATCGGCCTAAGGTTGGTTGGTAAGGTTAGATGGGCCACATCTCTCTCGTTGTATCCTGAAAAACACAAACACCATAGCCACAGCCATTCAACCAACTCAGGATAAGCCATATTGTGCATTAGACATGATTCACCCCTTACCATGCCTGCAGTCATTCCCTCAAAACATCTATTGAGTACCTACTGTGTGCAGGTCCTGTTAGACGCTACATGAGAACTGAAAGATGACTGAGGGCATCTTTCCTATCAGTGTGACCAAGGCCTATTCTAGGGGTGATAAGAAGTCACTCAAGGTAGGCTGGGGAGATGGCTTAGTGTTAAAAGCACTTGCTTGCCATGTCTGCCAGCCTGGGTTCAATTCTTCAGGACCCACATAAAACCAAATGGGCATTCAGAGACCCTCGTACAATACTGTGCCTACACACAGGTGTGCATGTGTGTGAGCAAATTAATTTTTTAAAAAGAAGTATCCATTTATGCTGGCTTAAGCAAACTGTCACTTCCTAGCTGGTGTAGTTGGAAAGTCTAGTGGCAGCTGCAGGCACATCTGCATCCAGGTGTTCTGAGGCTGCTGTCAGGAATCTGTCTTCCTCCAGCTTCCCATCAGCCTCCCTGTGAGCGGGCACTATTCCCAGGCAGACTTTCCTGCTGGCATCCTACCACCTTGGAAGCAACCACCCTAGGTTTGGGGCTCCCAGGCACAGCTTGGCACTGGGCCCATTTCCAGAGGGAGAAGGAATGCTCGGATGAGCCAGGCATGGTTGTGGGCCTGGCAGTGTGCCTGGCAAAAGCTCAGACCCACCAAGTCACACAGAGAGGAGAGGGGAGTGCCCCTCTGTCAGGAAAGGAAGGCAGAAGGAGGCATGTAGATGGACCTGGCAAAGCAATAGATATTTTTGAGGTACCGACAGCTGTTTATTCAATGAGCCTTTGTGTGTAGAGTCCAGTCCAGGTGCTGGTGGGGATGAAGCATTGAGCAAAACTGAATCTCTTGTGTTTCAGATAAAAAACACAGATGCCAACAAGTTTGTGTTGAAATTACAGATGCTGATTTCCCATGAAGCAGATCATCAAGCACTGTGAGAGAATCCAAGGAGGCTTGTTCTGCAATGGGAAGACAGGAATGGTGCACCTGCTGCTGAGCCCTGAGTACCCACCTGTGTGGGTACAGGGAGCCGAAGGGCCAACGATGACTTCTATTGGCATCTTTCCTGTCTGTGAGGGGATTGTCACTGACTGAGAGACGAGGAGGACACAGAGACCCTACACCAGATGTGACAGAGAGAGCATTTCTTGGCACATCAGGAAGACGCAAAAGTGGGCGACAGAGCTTGAGTGTGGGGTTCAGGAAGGAGGTCAAGGTGAGTAGACAGAGCAAAGCTCAATTCGGAGGCACTAGCAGCAGGTAGGTTCTGCTCATCTGTTGTGTGTGGGGGGTGATGAATGATGCCTTGACAGACATGTGACAGGCTGTAGGGAAAGGGCCCAGTGGATGGTTGTAGAGAAAAGCAGGAAAGAAGGACCAACGTTTTGGAACATCCTTGAGGGATTCAGGGAGGAGAGGACTTTGAGGCTATGCTTTGAATAAATGCATCTTCTTTTTGCTCAATGATGAACACGTTTTTATGAAGGAAGACAGTGGCGAAACGGAACACAAGTTCTACTCACCTACACTGGGGAGAGTCTATGTCTATGTCTAAATGTAGTGGGACGTTGAGGTTTAGAAGGGCAAATGGCTTGCAGATGAGGTACCCTGGCCTTGCTCCTGGAACCTTCTACCCACTGGCTCTGTGCCGCCTCCTGGGGCCTCTTCTTTTGACCATGTGAAAACAGTGAAGCCCTTCCTTCTAGGCCCTTCCTTCCCTGAGTCCAACCCCCTCAACTCTCCCCAGATGGCCCTGGGGTCAGATCGCGTACCCACCACATACAGTGTGTCAAAGTCCACCTGCCATACATTCCAAGACTGGACACAGAATCCCAGAGAGCAGATTCTCACCCCTCTTCTCTGGGCACCACCATACTATTTCTGGAGCCAGAGGGAAGGCATCCTGCAAGCAGCAGGAGCTGACCAGAGCTGCCTCACATCCTGGGCACAAGCTCCAACCTGGAAATTAATCCAAGGCATCTGGTAGATGGCTTTCTTAAGTGGGAACTCCTTGGCCAAGGGACCTGCAGCTAGCCAGGTGGTATTGTTGAGAATGGGTAGAGGGTGAGTTCCAAGTGAGTCTCTCCCCAGCCTTGACCACTGCACCTGACCTACTTGGCAGAGGCTTGGAGGAGAAACCCACAAGGGCACGAAAGGCCAAAGGCGAGCACTGTGGGACCTTGGGTCCTTTGTCTCTGAGTCCTACCTGCATCTTCTCTCAATGAGGTGCCACCATCTTCACAAACATATCTCTTCCTTAGACGGTGATGACAATAGCTACTTGATTGCTGGTGCCTACCTCAAAGCCTCTGAAGGCCACTAGTCATCTTATCATGTCTGTCCTGGGAGCTGGGGCCATTGTTCTTGGGGACAAGGGGTGGGCATTGCTGTTGTTATTTGGAGACAGAGTCTCTATAGCTTAGATTGGCCTTGACCTCACTCTGTAGACCAGGCTGGCCTTAAGGACTTTCATGCCTCAGCATGAAGTCCTGGGTGTCCATCTGTATTAGGGTGACAGACATGCACCACTTGACCTGGCTTATTCCCCAGTGGTCAGGACAAGGATTTGACACTGTGTCTTTGAGCCAAGGGCCTTTTCCAAGGCAGAAGGAAGGGGCAGTCAAGATTAGGGTTGCCAAATAAAATAGAGGATATCAATTAATCTGAATGTCAGGTAAATATTAATATTTAGGTTAAGTATATGCCATGTTTTGTGTGGTATATACTTATCTTAAAAACATTTGCTAAATTTAAGTGGGGGGGGGCAAGGAGGTGGAGACAGCAGTACTGAGTCCCAGTCCTCTGTTCCTTGCCAAACAGCCGTCCCCCCACCCCCTGGTTCTGTGTGTCCTAGGGAGCCAGGGGCCCCAGTGCAAGGACAGGGATCTCTGGATGAGAGAGAACAGAGTCAGACTCAGATGTCGAGACTTGGCTTTTCTGAAGGTCACCTGATCCTGCAGCACTAGGATGCCAGGGTGGGTGGTGGCACCAGATCCCCAAGTTAAGGCCAGAGGCACCTGTGTTCCAGCCTTAGACAGCAGTGTGGGAGCCATAAAGCCTCTTAGAGGTAAATTATCTCCCTCCCAGGCAGCCAGGACCCCAGCAGAGAAAGAGCCTGCAGGAGCCGATTATGCTGACAAGCTGGGTCTGTTTTTAAGCCTCTCTCTTGCTCACTCTCTTAAAGAACCATCCCCACCCCAATGCCAATAGCCTCCAAGCAGCTGCTCAGGACTCCCAAAGGCCTGTGTTAATCGGCTGGCTTTTATGCCATCTGGGGATCTAAGAGCAGTGGTATCAGCTTCAGTTGGGCTAGGCATGTCTCCTTGTCCCCCCAGACTTGTAACTTGTTCCTATCTATTCAAGATCCTCCCCTTCCCACTCTGAAGCCCACATTTCACCACTTACCCTGTCTTCAATGACTTTGGCCTCTTCAACATCCAGCTGCCCCAGACCTACCTTGGAGGATTCAAATCCAGCACCCTGGAACCCTTTAAAAGCAAACCCAGTCTGCATACAGCCCTGTGACTTCAAAGCTGGAGGAGCCTCAGAGGTTAGTTTGTGCCCAGGGAGGACTCCCCCATTTGAGGTTCCCCATGCATGGCTGTCCCTTAAGAGGCCCCAGAAAGAGTGACAAGGGCATTGATCAGTGGCTCTTGCACGTGGACAGAACCAGGAGGGAGGGTGGGTCGAGGGGAAGTCAGGGACCTAGAACGACAGTGTGCCCATAGAGGACAGCAGGACAGGAATGCTTCATTGTGGAAATTTGGGGGCCAGGGGAAGGTTCACTGGATAAAGTGATTGCCATGCAAGCATGAATAGCCTGGTGCAGACCCCCAGAGCCATGTAAAAAGAAAGATGCTATAAAGCTAGCATATGAAATCTTAGCAAGGCTATGGCAAGAAGGGAGACGGAGTTAGAAACCTGGTAGTTTGTAGCTAGCTAACCTGGTGGATGAAGCAGTGAACAAGAGGCCAGCCTCAAATGTGGCACACACGGATGGAAGGAAGGGAGGAAGGAAGGAAGGAAGGAAGGAAGGAAGGAAGGAAGGAAGGAAGGAAGGAAGGAAGAAAGGAAGGAAGGAAGAAAGGAAGGAAGAAAGGAAGGAAGGAAGGAAGGAAGGAAGGAAGGAAGGAAGGAAGGAAGGAAGGAAGGAAGGAAGGAAGGAAATAAAATAAATTGACCAGTTCTTCCCATGGTGATAAAAGTTTACACTGGAAACTTCCAGCCTTCAGTCCTCTGTCTGTCCCTCAGGGCTCTCAGCACATGCCCAGGTTCTCCCCCATGCAGACCTGCTCCTCTAGTCCAATTCTCTCAACCATTCTCTCAATAGCTTGGGTCAGACTCTGCTCCCAGCACCTCCAGAGTATCCAAGTTCATCAACAGAACAGGTCAGGACAGAACTGAAGTTCACAGAGCACCATACCTTTTCCCATACTGCATCTGCTTTTGCCAATTTCTAGACAAAGACTAGACTGAGCCTCATCCCCCACAAACCCAGCCCCAGAGGAGGGAAGAAAACTCCCCAGAAATCAGTTATTGAAGGACCCTGCAGCAGGAGGGGAGCCCCAAAGCCTTGCAAGCAGCTCCATTCTCACCCCTTCTCACTCTGCTCTCTCTCACTAGCCCCCCACCTCTGCCAGATTTCCTCCCTGCTGATCTCCCCACTCTTCTCATGTGACTGCCTGGTGGGGGCAGGGGAGTCACTCTGCTGCTCTGAGGCTCTGGTTCCTCATTTTTAAATGGCAGGATAATTCCTGGATTGCATGAGATGCCCGAGGTACCTAAGGGATGGAGGGCAGGGCTGAAAAGATGGCTTCCTGGAGGCATCTGCTGGTTAATCCTCCTTGTAACCTCATACTGAGAACTCCATGAGGGGAGAGATGCCAGCAGAACTCAAGAGAGCCCTGAGGTCTAATCCTGGACTAGGATCCAGAGAGACCCCAGACCAGTAAGTATACCCCTTGATGCACGGATCAGGACACCAAGGCTCAGAGAACAGTCATCACTGGTGTTTACGTCATTTTAGAGCACTTTTTGGCATTGACCTCAAGTTCAACTAAGCAGGTACTTTGCCCTACTTAAAAGAGGAGGAAACCAAGGCTTGGCAATGTGGGGTGGCTTATCCCAGGCCACACAGCTAACAGGGAGAACAATCATAATAGAAGCCAGGCTTTCTCTAGAGCAACTCCCCAACCCTGGACCCACAACCCCGCTGCCAAGCATTCAGGGGGTGTGACAGACCTTACAATTCTGTGACAAACAGTGAAGAAAGCCATTTAAAGGAGGTGTGGTAGTTTGAATCAGATATCCCCATAAACTCATGTGTTTTGAATGCTTGGTCCCCAGTTGGTGGAAATTGGGGCGCATGGAGCCTTGCTGCAGGTGTGTTTCTGGGGGTGGGCTATAGTCAGCTTCCCCTTGCCAGAGAGCTCAGCTCTCTTTCTTGCTGCTGTCTCCCACCTGCTGAGACAAGAAGTGATGCCCAGCCTCTGCTCATGCCATGCTCTCCCTACCATCATGAACACGAAGCTTCTTAGGATTGAAGGCAGAAATAAACCCTTTTCTCCCATCAGCTGCTGTTAGTCAAGGTTTTTTTTTTGTCCCAACAATGCAAAGGTAACTCCAACGGGGAGAAAGATTTATTTAAACTCACAGTTTCAGAGGTCCTGATCACATCATGGTGGCAGAGCATGTGCAAGGTAAAGATGCTCACCTCGTGGTGGTCAGGAAGCAGACATAGACAGAGAAGGGTACAGGACACCTCTTTCAAAATCACATTCCCCAATAACCTACCTTCTCTAACTAGTCATGCCATCAAATTATAAATGAGGCAATGGTTAATCAACGGATGTCAGAGCCCACATAACATTGATTCACTCCCACAAAGCCCCACCCTTCCTTTGAGCACTACAGCCTTGGGGACCAAGCTTTCAATGCATGAGTGTTTCCAAACTATACCAGGCTTTCATGCCAGGCTTTCCTATACTGAAGGACAGACTGTGATGGTCTAAAGGGCCACCCTGGGTGTCTCCACCATGAGGACTTTACATATACACCCAAAGTACCCCAAACACCTTGAGCCCATTGTTGGGGCTTCCCCTACTATGCAGGGCCTATAATGTCTCCGTTCCTGTGGACAGATTTCAGGACATTCTACTGCCAGCCAGACTAGCTTTCCCCTGCTTCCAAAGCCTACATTGCCAGTATCCTCCTGCCAGCTCCTTCTCCACACCAAAGCCACTGCTTCCTCCTAATAGATCTTCCTCTATTGACATGCTCCGTCCTCACAGCCTCAGCTTCAGGAAGAGTGGCCTCCAGGTCCCAGCCTGTGGCCAGTAACACTCCTGGTGGTGCAGACATGGCTACAACCGTGCCTACGTCTGCACCTGTGCACATCTGGGGACCTCCACTTCTCCCTCACCCCACCCTACCCACACACACACACTATCCAGCAGGGCTAATGAGGCCTCAGCTCTGCTTTGCTAACAGATTCTGGTTGTGAGAGCTAAGAACTGCTGTATACTTGGAAATGTTAAGTTTCAAGTCCTCTGGGCAAGGGCAGCTAGAGGGGCCCAGAGGATTCCTGCTGCTGTCACTTCTCCTCCCTCCCACCAAGCCTAGTAAATTTGCAGTTTGCACTCAGACCCTGTCCTTGCCATCTGCCGACTCAGTGAGAACCCCAAAGATGGCCTTAGAAGGGCCTCCCTCCAATAAATGTTAGCGTTGAGCATAAAAATGTGGAAGAGTATTTCCAAAGTATGACCCCCCCCCAAGTACAAGACAAGTCTCCCTGACTTGGCCTTGGTGAAGACAAGGGCCATGGACAACCAGATGACCAGCTCCGGGCATGGTGCTCAGCCCATGCTCACCCTGAGCTCTGATGCCCATACTCTTGGGCCTAACTTATTGCCCACTTGCATACCCTGTCAGCTTCCAGAAGGGTCTATGAGAACAGTCCCTAAATATCATCCTGCTCCTGGGTGCCAGCAACCAGTGTGACCTGTCTGAGTTCCATCAAGCAGTGCTGAGGGGAACCCGGTGGCATCTGAGCCTCCTCTCTAAGGGATAATTAATGGTCAGTGGGATGCAGGGATGGAGGAGGAACCTAGGCCATGAAGGGAGGGCCTTGGGGTGGAAAACTAAAGTGCCCACAGAGAAATACTCTACTTGCAAACTAAATAGAGTCACTTTGTCAGGAAATAGGGCACGCAACACCATAAAAATTAAAGTAATTTACTATAACTGCCATCCTGTTCTGTTTTGTGCCCAAACCAAAGTCCGGAGCTCAGTGAAGAGCAGCAGCCGGGCAGAGGTGGGACCTGCCCTCCCCTAGGCAGCCCCCTGTCTCCATGGAAATGAAACAAGTCCTGGTGGACCACCCCGGTGCCCAGAGAGCCTGGGCACTGGCTCCCTCTGTTGAACAAAGCTGGATACAGCTTAGAGCAGGGAGAAAGGGTCCACCCTGGCCAGGGCATATGGTTCTTTCCTTAGTCTGGTTTCTATCCTGCCCAGACATGTATCCTTTGAAGTCCAGGCTGAGCCAGGCATGGCAGTGCACATCTTTAATCCCAAATTTGGGAGGCAGAGGTAAGAGGGTTGCCATGAGTTCAAGACCAACCTGGGACTACAGAGTGAGTGCCAGGTCAGCACAGACTAGAGTAAGACCCTACCTGGAAAGAAAAAGAAGGAGGAGGAGGAGGAAGAAGAAGAAGAAGAGGTGGAGAAGCTGTTGTCCAGGCTAGGTCAAGGAGCTATAGACAGAGTAGGAAAAGCTGACAATATCATGGTTTGAATCCTGAAAACACCTACCAACCGGGAATCAGGATGAATTGCTTCAACTTACTGAAGGATGGAGAGACAGTCTTAGCAAGACAGAAGTACCAGCATGAGGTAACAGTGGCTGGTGGGAAAAGACATCTGGGTTCCTGGTCATGAACCACCACTCAGCCCCCACACCTGGAGTGGATCCAGAAAAGAACAGCAAGGTCTAAAGAAGAAGGCAAGGTCCTGGAGTGCAGAAAGAGGGGTGTCCTTGCTTCCCACATCCCAACTGTCACCAAACACACCTTAGCACCTGCCAGCCTCCTGGAGCCTTAGTAATGATGACTTGCAAGTCACATGCAAAGAACTGAGGCAAATAGCCATCCCCATCCTCTGTCCCCATACTGAGGCCCAAACTGTTAATCTGAGAGCTGGGATGGCAGTGCCCACCTCTTAGGCTTGGATAGCAGATGCCATGCACGTAGGCCTCAGTGAATGGTGCTCCCTGTCTCCCCTATAGGTTGATGGGTTCCCCTTTATAAAAAAAGAGCTAATAGTACTCACTTCTCTGCATCACTGAAAGGACTAAGGGAGATGGTGGAGTGGTGGTATGTGATCCTCAACACAAGCAAATCCTGTTCTCTCTGCCTGCTCAAGACAGTCCTGTGTGCTCCTTGCAAAATATACCGTCTATGTAAGTGAATGCAGGCACACTCATTGCACAGATCGGAACATCTCTAAGCATAAGCTCTGGAGTTCCTTGTCTAGTTCAAAGCAGGGCTTGCTGGGCTGAAGAACCTTTACAGGCCAGCTGATGCCTCATAACATCCAACCACTTAGGGCCAATCTGATAGGCAGCCAGCCATCCTCTCAGGAGAAAACCAAAGACACTCTCCTCTTAGCCACCAAGCTTTACTGTGGCACGGGACACAGAAGGTTAAGATCTTCCTTTATCTCCTTGCTAAGTGGTTATGGCCAGCTCAGCAGAGTGGAGGACTTCTGGCCAGGGAGAGAGCTGTAGATCTTTGCCTCCCATGTGGTTTTGCTATAGTGGCTGCCGAGAGTCATTGGGGAGGCCCACTCCAGGCAGATAAGCAGGCCCATAGATTTCCAACAGACTCCAGCTCAAGGGCAGCACCATAAATCCAGGGGTGAGAGAGAGTAAGTGAACCAGTGCCAGCCTTCTTCCAAGCTGGCTACTCTATACTGGGCGGCCCCAGAGCACAGTGTTCAGTGCATCTTGCCTGCCGTTCTGTGTCTGGTCCATCAATAACTTCCAGGGAGCACCACCTCCCACCCCACCAGGCTGAGACCAGCCTGCTTCTCACCTCCCCCTGAAGCCAGGAGTTGAAATCTCCCTCTGGACCAGGAGCACTCTTGCTTCTTGGATGGCTTCTGTGGCTGCCTGGCTGTGTGAGCCTGCTCAGGCTGTTGGCAGGGATCAGAGCATCACACAGGACAGAGAGCCAAGTGGAGGGCAGGAGGGGAGCCCCAGTCAGGAAGGGCTGGAGCCTCAGAGCCCCAGACTCCTCAGACAGCAGTGGAGCATCCTAACTATGGTGAGTCTCCATGCGTGCAGAATATGCATCCATTGAGCTCTTGCTCTGCTTGGTATGTCTAGCCATGAACACACAGGATCCTGGTCTGAGCACGTCTGTGTTCCTGTGAAGGAGACCAACCACATCAAGGTCAATACAGAAAAAAGACGAGGGGATTGCAGCCAAGAATGATTATGGGGGACATCAGAAGTATGCTGGAGGACAGAGTGGCCCTAGGGACGACACTCCATGAGCTGTGGGTTTGGGAGGTGGCCTTTGAGCTGAGCTCTCCCTGCCGCTGAGGGGCGGGCAGCCAAGGAAGTGAAGAGAGAGAGTTGCAACTGAGGGAACAGCAGTGCAAAGTGGAGCTCAGTGTGAAGGGCAGAAAGGAAGCTGGGGTCTCTGAGAGGGGGTGGGGCCTAGGACAAGAGGTTAGAAAAGGAAGCACAGACCACAGACTACAGCAAGCCACATGGATGTTACTAGTGGAGAGAAGCCACTGGAAGGTTCTAGATGGGGCGGGGGGACATGATTTTATTTAAACCTGGTACAGATCCCTCCAGTTTCTTTGTGGAGAATAATTAGGTGAAGACAAAGGTGGAAGCAAGTGAGGAAGGAGGCCTCATAATAGCTATGAAACATGTGACCTGAATGAGTTCAGAAAGGAGGACAGGTTAAATACAGTTTGAAAAGGGCAGAGTCATCAAAGACAAGTCAAAGATCAGTGGGCATGGTGACATACACCAGCAATCCCTGCACAGAGTCAGGAGGTTGAAGCAAGAGGAGTCCTAGTTAAAGCCAGCCTCGACTACAGAATGAAACATTGTCTTATAAAAATCGAAAGAAAAGGAACAAAAAAGGTCACCACCACTCCAGTGCCACCAGAAGTAGCTAAGCCAATGCTTTTTTCCCCCTGTTAGGTTACAATAGACACGTATTAAGCTCCTCTGTATACCAGGCCATGGAGGGGTGGGGGTCAGACATGAGTAGATTTCCCTGTCTTCAAGGAGTTCCTGGACTAGTAGGGATGACAGGCAAGGAGAAAAATGGCTCAGGGTGCAGACCAAATAATTGGCCTTTCCTATAGAGATCTGGGGGGGGGGTGTTCCAGGGGAGGTGACTATCAGCCAGCACTTACAGGAAGAAAGGGAGTCAGGACAGAGGAGGCGAGAAAGAAGGGACACCCAGACTCAGGCCCATGCACAGTTTCCTGAATCATGACCTCCCGTCCTGGTGAACTCAGAACTAAAGGACTGAGAAGCTCCCCTGGACAGCACCTCAGGAAAGGCCTAAAGGCCAGTGGGGCTGGGCAGGCTGAGGACAGGACTGAGTGAGGCTGGGAGAGGCAGTCAGGCTGGACCGGGAGGAGGCCTTGAGAACCCCAGGTCTAGAGGATTCAAGATGCAGGAGGGGCCAGAGCAGGCCTAGGGAAGGAGGTCTAGGGGGAGCTCTGACACTGGGTCAGGGAGATCCCTCCCATTGCCTTGGTCTCAGTTACTCTGTTTGCAAAATGGGACGATGGTCCTACCGCCCTTACTTACTCTCCAGGGGACTCCAGTGAGGAGGGCTGAGATAAAGCCCATCAGACACCCTGGCCTCCTGGGAGAGGTGTACCACATTACTCAGGATTGGACTCATTGTAAGGGACCCTCTGTACCACAGGGAGAGAGATAATGGTGGAGCTATAGTGGGCAAGGGGTCTGGAGAGATGCAGAAGTTGCTCAGCTCTCCAGGATGTGGTCTAAGTCACTGTCCCCAGGACTGTTACTAGGTCCTTGAAGCTCAGATGGGCTACCTTTCTCTAGAGAGGCCTCCGGGGTTGTCAAGGACAGCAAGACAATAGGCGAGTCAAGTTGGCATAGCCATCATCTGCCCTTTGAGGACCTGGATGGGAGGTGGGAGGTGGGGGAGTTGAGGTCAGTGGCACCTGGGCAGCTAGTCCATACCCAGGCTGCCTCTGGAGACCCCTGCAGGCCCCAGACCCCAGACTCTGACCCCCAGAGGAAAGAGGAATGTCTCTCTCTCTCTCTTTCTCTCTCTGCCTCCTCCATACTAGGAGCCAGATCTAAGGTCTGTGTGCCCCTTCGCCCATTTTACAGATGGGAACACTGAGGCACAGAGAACTCAGAGTCCAAATGACTCTGGGGCCCAGTTCTCAGTCTCTGCGTTTGTTATTTTGGAAACTGGAAGAGACATTAGGATCTCCTGAGCTTGGAAGAATCCTTCCCTAGGGAAAGGTGAGTTCTGGCATGAGCAGCCTGGCAAGGTCTAGATGTTAAGTGGGTAGGAGGTGCTAGGGTGGGGGTGAGGCCAGCCCTGGTGGCAGAGTGGAGCTCCAACTGAGCTGAGAGGAGATTTGAGGCTGTTCACCATTTACAAGCACTATGAGAACGTGCCATGTGCCACACATTTGACTTATATTGTCCCAGGTAATTCATGAAACTCAGAAGGATAAGTGACTTACCTCAGGTCACACAGCTTAGAAATGGAGAAGCAAGGTTTCAACAAAGGTATCTGCCTCCCAGCTTCTATTTTCCCCCTTGGTCTTTGCTGCCTCTCAAAGCATCTACCCACCATTCTGCCTCATGGAAGCTAGAGGGGATTTAGGCGCATGACAAGTGGAGATCACTGGAGGGTCTGAGTTCTTACCTTGAGGACAGGAGAGCAGACAGTAGGATCTCTGAGGCCCCCATGCCTAAGAAAGACCTCTCCACATAGGACATGAGAGCAGGAAAGCAAGCTGCTGCTTTGGGCCTGAAAGACTTTCTGTCCTGCCTGTGGGCCAGTCATCAAACGTCACTGGCCCTGTGTCTCCGGAGTGGTGATAGACTAGGGCCTTGCAGACGCATGCGCTGAGACATGGAAAGGGCACCGGGGCAAAGGAGACTGGGCTGCAATACGGGGACGAAGGAGGGACTTTGGACCTGGGTCTCCTGGCTTAGGAGAATCTTAGCAACAGGCCAGAAGAAGGCTCATCACCTGGCTCCTTCGTGTCCCTGCAGACTGAACTTGTAGTGGCCCATAGTAGGTCCTGGCACATAGTAGGTCCTGGTGCATAGTAGGTCCTGGTGCACAGTGGCTATTGAGTGAGCCAAGTGTAATTAGCTACTGTGGCAGGGAGGGTGGGGGCAGAGTGGCCCCATGACAACTAGGACATGCCAAGAAGGGCAGGGGACTGCCGAGAGAGTGGACAGAACACAGTCAGCCGAGCCAGGAGCCAGGAGGAATCCTAGTCATGAGGCCGCTGCTCTTGAATCTGCCACAGCTCTAGGTAAGGAGAGCTCTCTGTGGAGTTCTCAAGCACAGCTGTCCACAGCAGCTCCTGGGCCCCAGGTGATTGTACCATGTGCAAGCATATGTGTGCATGCATGTGCACATGTGTGTGCACGCCCGCTCAAGCCCCTCCAGCTTCCCCACTCCTGTCAGATGAGCTTGCCCTTTCACCTTTGATTGCCGCTCTTCCACTTCATCAGCCTATTTATGTCCATGGCATAACATACCCTGGACATCCTTGCTCCATGGTCTTGCTCCATTTAGGAAGGATCTGGGAAGTGATGCTCGTGTGTGTGGATCCTGGATGGACCAAGAAAGTCTGCACGCTGACCGACCTACATTTCTGCCTCCATCCCAGCCACTTCAGGCCAAGCCAGGGGCATCTTGCAGGCACACAGAATCCACCCAGCCACCCCTCACCAAAGGCTTAGCATGGTGCCCGTCATGTATTAAGCAGTGTGTGTTAGCTGCTCTCATCATTGCCATCATCATGTGGAAGCCAGCTTCCTCCTTCGCTGAGGTTTCCATGACAGTTGGCTGTGCTCGGGGCAGTGGTGAGGAGGAGGAGGGCAGACACAGCCCTTGCCCCAGGTCCATGACCATCCTCTGGGCCTTACTGACCTGACCAGCGGAACATGGAACTGCCTTGTGCCAGCTATCCTGGGAGGTGTGAACTGAAACACTGATTCTGCCATGTGCATTTTTCATGCAGCCCCAGGCTGAACAAAGTGACGTCTTCCCCTCTCTGGGGAGCATAAGGTAAGATCCCCTGTGCAAATACTATTCCCCGATGGATCCCCAGCAGCCAGGGAGGTACGTTGACAGTTTAACAAAACTGTTCAAAGAAGGAGACAGTGGGGATCGTGCTTTGTGCTTTAGCTACGAAGATGTCCCTTTAAAATTCGCCTGTCATCTGAACATGGGGTTCCATAACAGCCCAGCCTGTGATGTGAGCTGTGCAACAATACCCGCTGGCGGCCTTCTCTGGCTCTACCCCAGCCCACACCATCCCCCCTCAAATCCTCAAGAGATACCGTTAATCCCACTCCAGGCCCAGAATGTTCTAAGGCAAACAGGCAGATCTTTTTCCTGTGTGCATTAATAATTCAGGCTTCACACCAAGTTTGCAATCTGGATTGAAGCCGGATTGGCTTCACAGGCCGAAGTGGAAATGTCTGGGTCAAATATACTTTAAAGAAAAATTCCTTTAATTAGTTTCTTTTGAACACCATACAAAGGCCTAGCTTGATAGCAAGGCAATTTCTTGCCATCTTGACATTGCTTCCATGTTTATCAGTGACATGGTTTTGTCACTTTAGAAATAAGATATCATGGCTCCACAGACCCCGCAGGCTCACAAGCTTGCTGTTTCCCCTCTCAAGGGCTTCCTGCCAAGTTCTGGATGTTTTCTCTCTGGTCTGAAGGTAGAGACAGCCTAACCAGAGATCAAGGTCACTGTCAGAACCCATTTCTCCATGTGTAGTCCTGGCAGGTTGCTTTAAGGTATGTCTAAAGTTTCTGTCTCTGAAATGGGAATAACAATGGTATCTCTGTGATAGGGTTGCTGTGAGCATTCAGTGAGACAGTGTGAGCACCCAGCCTAGCCATGCCAGGGCTCAAACTATTCCTAGTGCTGTCTGCTTGGAATGAAATGCCCCCACAGGCTCATGTGTCCCCAGCTGGTGGAGCTATCTGGGGAGGCCATAAAACCTTTGGGACATAGGGCCTGACATAGGTTATTAGGACCATGGCTTTGAAGGTGGTAACCCCACTTCTGATTCCAGATTGAGGTCTGTGCTTTTCTGATTCACCAAGATGTCAACAAACTGGATTGCAAACTCCAGCTGCCACCGACTGGTCCACTCCAGCGCAATGCCTTCCCCACCATGATGAACTGATAACTCCAGAAACCATGAGCCAAAATCAATCCTTCCATCCTTCAGTTGCTTTTGTGAAGCATTTTGGCACAAGGAACAGAAAAGTACTTAATACAAGTCCCTTTCCAAAGGGGTTTCTACTCTCCATTCCTATGGTCCTGACATGTAAACGTTTTCAGCGCCTTGCTCACAGTGTAGAAGAAACCTCACTGTTCTCTGAAAGGGACAGGCAAGGCTCCAGCTGCCTTCCTGTCACTATGTCCAGTGCTTCCCAACTGCTGCTGTGCAAGCCCAGCTCCTAAAGCTCTTGCTAGCTGTGAATTCATGTTCAGTCGGAGATTCTGAATTTGTTTCATTGCATTTTTAAATATTCTTATTTATTTGTTGAGAGAGAAAGAGAGGAGAGAGAGAATAAGAATGGGTGTACTAGAGCCTCCTGCCTACCAACTCCAGATGCATGTGACACTTTATGCATCTGGCTCTTTGTGGGTACTGGGGAAATCAGACCTGGGATGACAGGTGTGGTGGTTTGATCCAGATGTCCCCCATAAACTTAATGTGTTCTGACTGCTTGATTCCCAGCTGATGGCAGTTTTGGAATTGGAACCTTGTTGGGGGTGTGTTGTTGGGATGGGTGTTATAGCCAGCTTCCCCTTGCCAGTGTTTGGCACACTCTCCTGCTTCTGTTGTCCACCTGATGTTGGCCAGGAGGTGATGTCCAGCTGTTGCAGTCAGCTTTCTTGTTGCTGCGTAAAAAGAACCCAAACAAAAGTGGCTTGTAGAGGAATGGGTTTATTTGGCTTACAGACTCGAGGGGAGACTCCATTCTGGCAGGGAAAACGATGGCATGAGCAGAGGGCTGGACATCACCTCTGCCACAGCACTGCAAACAGCGGCAGGAAGGTGT
>PVHP010040938.1:0-15659 GCA_004024765.1 Zapus hudsonius | reverse complement strand
CACTGGAGACAAGTGCCTTAACCTCTGAGCTATCTCTCCAGCCCTTCACCAGCTTTTTGATCCATGTGATTAAGCTCAAGCTAAGCCTAGATAAAAATCTAGATTCCTTGTGGACAAATACAACTCCACCCCATTTTCTCATTCCAAGATTCGGCAGAAATGGCCCTTAAGATCATCTGTTCTAGCCTCTTCACTCTACAGACAAACCAGGAAGTAAGGCAGGATGTCAAGGTCATGGAATTAAGTTTGCATTGGCCTTTATCAATTAGTATACGATTTTCCTCTCAATTTTTGGTAGTCACTGGTTCAGAAATCTTATTGTATGTGCTTTTTAATTTAATAAAATACTAAAGACTGCTTTTAATACAAGGTGTTGTCCTGAACTGCGTTTTAAGGCCAGACCAGTCTTTCTGAAACATAAAACACAGGTAACCTGGCCATACACTGGGTTCTGTCCATGGTTATGTATCTATGCTGCTTGCTCATCAGTGTCCATGGGGTAGGATGGATGTCAACAGTAGACTCAGGAGCCCAGGCAAGGGTGGTGGAGAACCCCTCCAGCTCAGCTCCATATCAATTACCCTTTTATAGCCTCCCCACCCCTCTGAATCACATATCATCACGAGTTATATAGAAATATGTGGCAGCCTATTTTTAATATCCAGGCAAAGACAGAAAAACACTATAGGAAGGAATTTAAAGAATCCTCTTGGGCAAGTAACTCAAGTTACCCTCAAAAAGCCTTTCTTGGGAGAAACAGTTTTTGTTTGAGGAAGAATTAAAAATAAAACTCTACTGAAAGCAGAAACAAAAGCTGTTGTGGTTATAGACACAGGAAAGTGATGGGAAACCGTACATTGTGAAGTGGGCATGGGGGTGGGGAGGTAGAATGCTTGTTTCACAGATGAGATGTGGTCTGTGGAAATTAATGAGCGAGAAAAGGGACACTATGACACCATGGAATTAAACCAGAGGTCATGGCCTCAGGATAGATGTTCACCCGCAAGCTCTGTCATACTCCAATTAAGAGTCTATAACACAAAAGTCCCCCACGTTTAAAATTGAAGGAAGTATCCCTTCAGAAAGCTTCAGATAAGAGTTCAGGGCAGGAAAAGAAATGTGAGTGAATTGGCTTGGTCCCAATTAAAGATCATTTCACATGTTGTGTCCAGATGATGATGTAATAGGGCAACCATTCCATGGCCACAAGGTTGTGCTGTACGCCAAGGATGTCCAGAGTGGACCCTCTCTGCCCATTCCTCTCAGCTCCATTCAGCTCTGGCCTGTAGTTGCCACCTGCTGCAGTCAGTCACACACCGCTGGGATGACTCTTCAAACCAGGCACAATTCGGGGGAGGAAAGTATTTATTCAGGCTACAGATCCAGGGGAAGTCCCATAAGAATGAAAGAGGCTGATCCTCTTTCACAGGTCCAAACAGAGAGAAAAACCCATCACCAACACCACAAATAGAACAGCAAACAGGCAGGGGAGCCAAAGAGAATTTCTTCTCCTTTTTATAGGCTTAGGGTGGGGTCTTGCAACCCTTCCCCAGACTTAATGGCTTCCTGAGTCTCTGGAATTTCCTTCCTGCAATGCCCACACAGGAAAGGATGTTGACTTCTAGCTCCTTTGAGCTTCCTTACATCCTGCCCCCTACTGAAAGGCTGCCTTCCTGTGAACATCCTCAGAGACCCACCCAAGATAATTAAAAAGATCAAGTTGACAACAAAACCTAGCCATCACACCACCCGAGAATGTACCCCATGTTTCCAGACAGCCTGACTTTTAAAGAACCAGCAGAAATCTGGATTTTTTTTACATGAACTATCCTTTTCAAAACTGTGACAGGTATTTTTTTTTTAAGTTCAAACACCTTATGGGCAAAGCATGTGGGTTGAAACGGATGTTTCCCATAAACTCGTGTGTTTTGAATGCTTGGTCTCCAGCTGATGGCTACATGGGAGATGGAACCTTGCTGGAGGAGGTGTAACACTAAGAATGGACTTTGAGATTTATTAGCTCTTAGCTTGCCATTGACAGCTGACTCTCCACCCTCAGTGGCAGATTGTGATGTCCACCCTCTGCTCATGCCACATTTTCCCCTGCCATCATAAAGCTTCCCCTGGAGACCATAAGTCATAATAAAGCCCTTTTGATCAGGTGTTTTATCCCAGGGATGGGGGAGTAACTACAGCATGTCTTTGAGCTAAATTTCCTCTTCAATTAGTGATCACTAATTCTCCCATCCTCCGCAACTGGACTCCTAAAGGCCCTTGGACTTCTCTTCCTTAGCCCCAGGTCTGCCAGCTCGGTCTTTAATCATCTCTTCTCTTGTAATCTCATTGCCCTGAACAAGAGTCATCAAAGCCTCTACCCTCGCCCTACCAATTGCATATTTGGTGAATTTCCAATGCTTCATCCCTACACACAAGGCTTCCTCTTATGTTCCCCTGGCTTCACTTGATAAAGGGATCACCCTAAATTCCCAATGGGTACTTTTCAGTCCAGAATAGAAGTTCTACATATTTCCCAGCTAATAAGACTTGTTCATTTTTGCATTCTCATCTTAGATATGAGTGTCTTCTTCTTCCTTATTACCAAATTCCCATGGATTATGCAACCCTTCAAGACATCATTCACGTCTTTTATTTCAATGGTGGTGGGGGGAGTTTTCCTGAATGATAAAGTACAATTGTTCCTCTATATTCTTGGAGGGCCATTGCCGATACAAAAATCTGCAAATGCTCAAGTCTCTTATTAAATGGTACAGTGTTTGCAGATAAGTTACACATATAGTTGTACATGCTTTCAGTCATCTCTAGTTTACTTCCAATGCTCAATACAATCTGAGGGCTATGAAAATAATTATATTATATTGCTTGGGGAATATTTGCAAGAAATTTGTGCACATGCTCAGTACAAGGGTAGTTTTTTAAAAAATATTTTCCATGCTCAACTGATTGACTCCACAGAAGCAGAGCCCACAGTCACAGAGGACTGACTGTACCTCCTGGCGTTCCTCTGTGAAGCTTTCAGCATGCGTCTCCTCAACCATATCTCATACAATTTCCCGAGGTTTATAGCAGTTTCTCCCATTCAACCCTGAAAGTTTAACTTGGCGATTAACAGATCCTTGCTGAGGAGGGCCAAACAGTAAATATTTTTGATTTTATGGGCCATGTGATCTACATTGCAAATGGGGGATAGCCATGTGTCCATAAACTCTATTTACAAAAACAGAGGCTGGTTGGCCCAAGGGCTTTGGTTTTGCCAACTTCCGGTCTGCATGAGGAAGAAGGGTGATTCATTCTTGTGATGACATATAATAGAGAATTAATGTTTGTTAGAGAATGAATCCTTCAAAATTCCATCCACTTCACTTCTCCCAAAATCTTTTATTTGACACTCAGGGCCACAACAGGATTGCTCAGTCTCTTAATGTCTCCAAGTACTTATGTCAGTACTTCACATGGCGACGTTGTCCGTGCTTCTAGGGTAAATTATGGTTCATCTATAGCGTTTCTGGATCCTCCTGTTCTAAATTTCTAGAAGTCAATCCATTATTTTGTACTGATATTTACTTGTGTGTTTTATTACCCGGCCCCTCAGATAAATGATATAAAATTCATGAGAAGAACAAAACTTCTTTTTCTTCAGATCACTCACATATCAAACGCAGTGCTAGTATCATAGTGTTCATTCAACACATATCTTTCCATAACTGGGATATGCAGTGCAGACATAGAAATACACAGAATGGAGACGTCTCCATCATCAACAGTGCCAAGGAACTAATGACATAAAGTGAGATAAGTCCTCTGAAAGAAAGAACACGGATTTATTACAACAAATCCTCAAGAAATCAAACAAACCCTGGAGTGGGGAGAGGAGCAAAATGCTTGGCTGAGGAAATAAGCCTTGAGTAGAGATTCATTATTCAGCCAATGTTTATTCAGTGCCCAGTATTTGCCAGGCAGGAGTTTAAGCACTTGAGAACAGTAGTGATCTAAACAAAGAAGTTCCTGCCTTTCTGAAATGTGCTTTCATGTGGAAGCTGAAGAATGAGCAAAATGTAAATGAAAGCGAAGCACTGAAATGACATTCCTGAAAGCAGAGACAGCGTGGAAAGAAACATGGCACCTTCTAGAAGGGCCCTGTGGCTGTAACGGGAAGTCCCAACAACTGAGGTAGATATGGGATAATTCAAGTGCAACTGAATAGGACCCTATAATTCACTCTCTAAAACACAACAACGCATGATAATCAAACAAGCATATCATCACTGCGGCAAGCAAAAGCAGGTGTAGTGCCCACCAATATGGGTGACATGGGTGTCCTGCACAAGATCCATGCAAAGATCAGAACAGGGCCACATTTGCGTTCTTTTCAGAGGTTCCTCTTGGTGACTCTAAGAAACCTGAGCAGCTAGGACCATATGCAGACACAAATTGTTGTGGTATCACACACAATCATTTGTTGATGTGAATGCTGGTTGCTCATTATTTTCATAGAAATGAATGGAGGAAAGAATGAGGATAGAAGAGAATAGGGTTGTTTTGCTGACAGGAAAAGAGTTAACACAGACCTGCTCTTGGCACCAGCAGCTGAGCCCCCGGGGCATCTTTTGAGCCTGGTCTTGATGAATCTGAAGAGAGCAGTGAGCACCAGAACTTCCATTAGTGAGAGGCTTGGGTACTGGAGGACGGTTGATAGAGCTAAGTGCTCCCCACTGGACAATGAGGGACAATTTGCGCTCTCGTCCAAATTGCAGACAGAGTTCATGTACTCAGGAAAATTGGAGATCTTGGTGGTTTTCATGGATCAAGACAAAGGATTGAAGGGCAAGGCGATGGAAGGTGATTTAATATCGAGGTTCAATATTGGCACTGCGTCAATGAGAAAAGTTATAGGAAGTGACAACCAGAACTCAAATGAGAAAGCAGGAGCTCGGATTTGTACACATTGATGTTTTGGAGACATCGAGCTGAAATTCTCAGGCAAAGCTATATTTGGAAGCTGAGTTTAATACATAATTCAAAAACCACCTTCGCTCATCGCAGTTTTAAATGAGATGTTGAAATTGTCCAAGGTCTCTTCATCCATTGTTTCTCGGGCCAGCACACGCTCTCTAGGTAGGAAGATTTCCTTTCGAAAACCAAACAAAATCAGAGCTTTCAGTCAATCTGATTGCATCTGACCAGGGAGGCCTGGGTAAAGATGTCACTTCTACCTGTTACCCTGAGGCACAGTCAGGCAGGAATGTAAAGGAAATGGACTGACCAATGCTCTGGACTGAAGGTCAGGAATCTCTAGTCCCTTCCCCCCAATGCCTCACTATACTTCAGGGTTAGGTGATTGTGATTCTTTTCCTCCAATTTCTGTTATAAAATTGTTACATATGGAAAATAACCACTTGGATTAACCATGCAGAGATGCTGAAAAAGAAGAAAAAAACATAGTTTGAATAGAAAGCCTTCTTATTGGGCACACCCTGAATCTGTGCTTACAATGTACTTATCACCTCTCATTGATACATTGTTAGAACTCTCTAGAAATAAGGATATGACAATAGCTACACTTGAGACCAGATGTGAACTTCACATTGATATGCAGTGATGTAAAATGATTCCTTTGCAAACCAAAAAGTATTCAATAAAATCTTGTAGAAATACGTGGAATATATCCATGACAATTTATTCCTTATAATTCTTGGTTATAAAAGAACATTACAATTAATATTTTAGTTTTAAATGCCAAAGAAATGGGGCTTGAATATATGGTAAAAACAAAAGGTAGTAAATGAATTGTAAGAAAAAAATTGTAAGAATTTTTCTTTTTTTCTGGAATATCCATATTATGCAAATTTTCACACCATATACTACTGGTGTTATAAAAAATATACATAAGCACCGAGGAGAGAGAATTCAGTCATAGAACTCTTGCCTAGCATGGTCAAGTCTCTGAGTCCCCAATCTTTAGCACAAAGAAAAAAATGTGTATCCTAAAATATAATATTCAGGCCTGGTGTGGTGGTGCACACCTTTGAGCCCAGTACTGGTGGGGGGGCAGAGGCAGGAGGATTGCCATGAGTTCAAGGCCACCCTGAGGCTTCATAGTGAATTCTAGGTCAGCCTAGGCTAGATTTATCCCTATGCTTGGAATCCTTAGTATAATATAATTCAGTAAAGGAAAACAGGGCTGTAACCTAGCCAACATAATAAAGACTAATAATACTGAGTCAAATTGTTGATTTTTGTAAAACAAAACAAAAAAAGTCCAAACATTACAAGCAGACCTTTCACAATTTCATCGTACCTTAGCTGCTCCATTTGTTAAACTGAAGTCACAATGGTTGATAATTCTTGAATCGAATCCATAGCTGAAAAATGCATATGAATTGCTTTGCATACAGTAAGCACCCAATAAACATTAGTCAGTATTACTATTTAAGTAAATACTCATTTTGAGTCAGTACTAAAAGGTTTCCAGAATACAGCCTTATATTCTGGGTGCAAAATCTGCTTTCAAAAAGCCCAACTCCAGGGAAGGGCAGTGCCAACACATTGCAAAAACAGTGGTTTTATGGGGAAACTTTTAGCCAGAGGAACCAACTTGTCTGCCCCTTGCATTTAATTACCTCCCACCTTTGATGGTGGATGTAAGTGGTTCTGCATGGCCTCAATCCTTGATCCATCCTGAGCATAAATGCTCCCACTGGTGCAGGAAAACACCACCTGCTACTGTTCCTGAACTTTTGAGGTCATTCTGTACACTGAACTGAGGCCTCCCATTATTGAACTTTTTGGATACCTTCTTGTTGTGGAAAAAGACTTTTCCTGGGGTGAACACAAACGACAGACCAAAGGACGATGACACCAAAACCAGTTTGGTGAACATTGGGTTTACTTACAGAGCAGGGTGAGAGGTTGCTTACAGGAGTTTATGGGTGTCTCAAGAACTCTGCAGGCAGCTCCATCCCAGAATCTCTCATCCCAGAATCTGCCATCCAAGCAATTGGTTTCCCTTAGGGAAGGGCCTTGCAACCCTTTCCCAGACTTGTTGAATTCCTGAGGCTCTGGAATTTCCTTCCTGCCCTGCCCTCCACCCCCAGGAAGGAGTGTTTATATCTAGCTAACATGGCTTCCTGATTCCCCTGAGCCTCCTTCCTCTGTTTCTTTAGTCAATTCAGAGGAAATCTGCTATACAACTGACAATAGAAACACTTGAATGACTGAGTCTTTTTATTAGCACTAAAGAAAGTGGGTGGTAGGTATATATTTTTGGAAAGAAGTTTTAATATTGTGAGCTCAAGAATATATGCATTCATTTAAAAATTGAGATATAATTGTATAATTTACTTCTCTAGTTATCTAAGCTGAGGAAAGAATGCATTTGAGTTTAGCTTGTTGGCTAGATGCTGTTTTCTTATCTTACTTCACAGGGTTCCTGGAAGCCGTAAACCAAATGACTAAACATCGATAGCCACAAATACACAACTGTTTAAGAACGTAATACCCTGTATGTTTTTAAATATATACAGGAGTACTTTTTCTAAGAAATGTTAACATATAGACATGTGTATGAATATGTAGTATAAAACCCATTTCCTTCTGGCTATTCCTAATAGCTGTTTAAATATATATATATATATATATATATATATATATATATATATATGTTTTGAATATATATAATTTATTTGAGAGAGAGAGAGAAACAGAGGAGGGGGGACATATTGGCATGCCAGGGCAGGGTATCCTGGCACTGCAAACTTCAGATACATGCACAACTTTGGGCATCTGGCTTTATGTGGGTGCTGGGAATTGAACCCAGGCTGGGCAGGCTTGCCTTTAACCACTGAGCCATCTCTTCATCCGCCTAATGGCTTTTATTAAGTGGTATTTTGTGTGAATTTGCTGTGATAGAAGAAAAAAGGTCCACTCCTGACAACGTAATACACTAGACCAGTTATCTTTTTTGAGATGTCAAATATCTACTTTATTATAGTGAGAAAGTGACAGTCAATTTAAATCAAAATTTATGAAGAACATTAGGAGCTGGAAGGACTTTGGCTAATCACTCTAATGTCCCCCACAAATGGTAAATGAAAGCATAAGGAAATTGAGTTAACACAAGTTAAAAGTTCACATACTTATGGAATTATATTAGAAGACCTACAACTTAATTAAATTATCTGGAACTGCTCATTTAGCTTCTATTGTACTAGTGAACATTTATGCAATTTTACTGTTAGATATCTATGAAGTAATAGGTTTGGATTGGGTCAAATTGGGCGAGCCGTAATCAAGCAGAACAGAGGGACGTTTCATCCATCACAAAGCATCATTTGGAATATTTATATTGAATATTATTAAACAGAGATTTTCCCTAGTTAGTTGGAGACTCTCTTATATCTATCATTCTGACATTTTGAATAATTGAAAAATCAAACAGGAATTTTGTATGTGGGAAAAAAATAATCTGATGGAGAGAAATGTGTTATTGATCGACTCATTTAGATTTTTTTTTTGTTAGAAGTGCAAGAACTACCAAGTATCAGGACTATTAAAATCAAAGCCCTTTCTGATATCTCTGGCAGAAAGGATAATTTTGGGAGAGGCAAACAACAGAAGGCAACATACCAAGTCACGTCATTAACAATTGTCTCTCTACTTTGAATTAAATGAATTTAAATTCAGCAGGTTCTTATAACCAAGGTCCTAAGCTATAGGATTATAACTTTTGACCTTCTGCAATTCACAATGCAAGGTATTTAGTAATTATATGTAATTATTTGAAATTCTATTCAATATGTGCTCTCTCTCTCTCTCTCTCTCTCTCTCTCTCTCTCTCTCTCTCTCTCTCTCTCTCTCTCTCTCTCTCTCTCTCTCTCAGCACTCATCCTGGTTGGGTCTTCTTAAAGGTGTGCTGCAGAGTGTTTGTGTATGGGCTCTTCCTGGGAACACTAAGCCTGGGATGGAGCCTTGTTCCCACAGAATCCCACAGCAGTTGAGCAGCTTGTGCTGCAAGGAAAGAAATGTGACCTTTTAATTCAATCCTTAGAAAACAATTTTGATGTAAAAGTGTAATTTTTTTAAGCCATAAAGCCTTTGGGGAAATTCTTTTTTTTTTCCTTTTTTTGCTGGTACTGTATTGAAATAATAAATTATTTTCAAGAATCGTTAGCAGCATACACTAAGAAATGAGGACAAAAAAATAGGGCCTCCTGCAGACTGGTTTCTATCTGCTTGCTGGGGGGGAAAATCGGCTGCCTCCTCCCCACTGCATTTAGAGAACTCATTCTCATCTGAAATGAAAGGTCCCGTCCAATCCATTTCACGGTAGCTTTGAGTGTTTGACTGTACCAAGACAAGGGCAGCCCTCAGTTTTTCTCTGCTGACATCACTTTACACCAGAAGGCGGCAATTGTTTTAATAATCACACTAACAAGTCTTTTCTTGCCTCAGATCTGATTTTCAGATATAGTACTCATTTGGTAATTGCCAAGAAGATTCCTTTTAAAACTCAACAGCTGTGGTTGATACGTTAATTTCTTACCATTCTCTTTCTACTCCCATGAGATGGTCAAATTAAAAGACTTTACCTCTTTAAAGATAAAATAATCTGCAAGTTTTCTTTATTTCCTCTTATTTAGCCTCATTTTTCTGAAATGAACAAAATGTTCATTTAAGGTTACCAATCTAATGAAAGTTCCATTACATATATATATATATATATATATATATATATATATATATATATATATCCATATCTATGATGTTCTGAGTTAACATGAAGTTAACATTTCATTTCTCATTTACAAGAAAACTCACGTAGAATTTCCTCAGTTGACCATGATATCTGAGAAGGACGGAGTGAACTAGTAAGGTTTAGGTCAGTGCACATAGAAAACTATTTCTCATAAAGTTCACATGATATTTATGTCTAACTTACCTCACAAGATCGCAACTTCCCAGAAGTTTCTCAGTTCAAACTGAGTGGAAGACAACAGGTTTCTCAAAGCTCAACTGTTCACAGAAAGTCTAGCTCCCTTTCTTAACCATATGACAAACTACACAGGAATAGCTGAATCCCAAACCACCTTCACCGCCTATGGATTTACCTCCTATGACAAAATTTCCAAAAGCTGTCACCTGAAGAGTACCATCCATGGCAAGGAAGGACAGACGGTGCAGAGTCATGTAGGCTCTGTGAAACCGAGCATTCCTTCCAGATGGTCTTTTTCCACAGCTTAGGTTACCTACTCAACAAAAGGATTAGAGGCCAGGGGTGAACACTTGATTTTTTTTTTTTTTTTTGTAATACTGAGAACTCCAGACATTTGTCATCCAGAAAAAATGCCTGCCTCTCAGCAGGATGGATTTTTTTTTTAAATGACTCTCAATTACTTTCTCCAATTGGGCTTCCTCAACTTTTCAAACATCCCTTCCCTAAACAAATGCACAAAGGCCATATTCCCTCCCATTCATCATTGCGATTGGTGGCCCCATAAATCACAAGATAGTGCAAATAATTTGTTTAACATTGTGCTTTCAACACCAATAATGTTAAAAAAAACATTTTGTACTAGATAACATATTAAAGCAATAGGAAATAGCATGTCAGATTTCTCATTAGTAAATTCCAATAATGGCTAACATAATAATGTAACTATTAATATATTTTCTTCCATTCACATCTAAGAGAAAAATATTGCAGTGTCTTTTCGTATCCGTGCAATACGCGTGTATGAATTTATTATACCAAAGTGATTTGGCATTCCTAAACTAGCACGAGCAATATGAAAAGTTAAAGCCAGCAGAATGCCCATTCTTTAATTTTACTAAAATAATGAAAAACATATATTATTTGAGCTTACAAAACATGTAAATACTAATTCAAATGAAGCATCTACTTTGTACATATATATTGCATGTTTCCACTCAGTATTAAAAACCATTTCTCTTTGTATGCTTTGCTTTGCTTTCATCCTCTAAATGTAAAAAGAACTATGTATCTTGAAGCCCATCAGCCAACCCTTTCGAAGCTTTTCTATTTAGCAGGCTTTCCTCTTTAACCTTGAAGAGTTACTGCAAGTTGAACGGTGTCATCTGAACATCATCTTATAAATTTTGATATTGAAAATAGAAGAGAAAGAGCCATTTCTTCCTTGAACCAGGTTGACACTCAAATCAGATGTTCAGATGGAGGTTTTGTTTGTTGGGTGAGAAATGGGCACATAGAAAGAGTAGATTGTGTGGGTGGGATTTTGAACAAGAATTAATAGCTGAATAGTATGTGTTTTGATGTCCCAGTTTCTGATCTGACCCTGGTACAGACCTTCCAGAAAAGCCCACCCTAAGTCACATGGTATTTCCCATGCATCCAAACACCACATCTCATGTCAGGCTGCAGAGATTAACATCCCACCCCCAAAACTCTTGTTCAGTGCAGATTAGTGAAGCACTCTGAGCATATTTACATATTAAAAATGAAAGGGAAAGAAGATGCGCTAACCTTTCTCATCTCCTTCCACGTGCAGGTGTCTATTGTCATGTGCAGGTCCTTGAAACTGCCTGAGAAAGCAGGAAGTCAAGCTATGGTTGAGAAATAGAAGAGAGGAGAAATGCATTCATTTTGCTTCAATCTTTTTATATCAAGGTGTTTTCTCTTAGGTTTTAAAAATGTTTTATTTATTTATTTAAAAGAGACAGAGAGAAAGAGGCAGACAGAGAGAATGGGTGCTCCAGGGCCTCCAGCCACTACAAACATATGTGCCAACTTGTGCATCTGGCTTTACATGGGCACTGGGGAATAGAACTTGGGCCCTTCTGCTTTGCAGGCAAATGCTTTAACTGCTAAGCCATCTCTCCAGCCCTCTCTTAGTGTTTTTGCTTTATTTCTGGCATCAGCTAATCTTGAGTTTGTTTAAGGGTAAATGAGTGAGGTTACTGTTGTAGAAACCAGCCTAAACTTCTGTTTCTGGTTCAAGCATTCTAAGAGATGAAATAGAACTCTAAATACTAGTTGATCAAGGCTCAAGGGAATATATATGTCATCTTCTGAATAGAAACAGAAGACACTGAAAGGCAGAAGGCCTTAGAAGGACCAACTTTGTAGATTACTCACTAAGGGGCTTTTGTTGTTGGCTTTGAAGTTTTTGTCTGGTTTGGTGTGGTTTGTGAAACAGGGTCTTCTCTTGTAGCTCAGACTTGTCTGGAAGTCATGGTCCTCCTGCCTCAGCCTTCCAAGTACTCGGCTTTTAGACCTCGGTTACCACACCCAGCTTCATTGAGTATTTTTAAGCAAATTTCTCTAGGTATTAATGCTTGTTCCTGACTATTATTCAGACATTGTAAATGACTGTTTTGATTTCTATCAAAAAAGTGGGTTTGGTCGAACACAGAGGAAGTATTACATGTTTGTGTGTGTGTTTCCTTTAATTTGACACAGATACCTTCAGAAAAGAGCTGCTAGCCTGACAGAGTTTATCAGACAGCTATGGCTGCCCAGAGCTCTGGGACTACAAGAATATGACTCCTTTCATTGAATTCAGAGTACAATTGAAAATTTGCTAATAAAAAGAAATATTTATGTTAATTCACAAAACAAATTGATTTCTGAAAGCTCAGTCTGTTTTCATTCAGGTTTGGTTGTACGTCAGCAAATAGAAAAACAAAAAGTTTAAATTTAAAATAATACACTTTTGGGGGGAACACACGAAATTACTCCGACCAGTGATATAATATGAGACCATTTCGTGCCTGATGTCAATGCATATATAATAAAGAAGCATCTGAACTCTTTTTTTCATATTAAGCTTTCAGGCTGTATTGTGCCAACATGCACTGGTTGAAGATAGCATTAATATTAATGAAGGGTGGAAGTCTGAGATTTAGTGACTCTCGCTTCCCGACCCCCGCCTCACTTCCTTTCATGCTAAGTCCATTAGTCTAGATGGAGAGACACTAGTGAACCTGAAGGACACCATAACTCCCATTCCAGGCACAGTTTTGCTTGACCCTTGCGAGGCATTGCTCATCCATGACCTGCACAATGACATTTATTTATTGATTTACTTATTCTAGCTACTTTAAACTAACTTTCCCTTGGATATCTTATACTTAAAGTATACGGAAAAGTTGAAATCTCTGATGTGATGGTGAGTGTTTCAAAAACAATGTGAGGACAGTGTATCATTCATCTCAGTGACTCTTGGAAGCCTGGTCCTGGAACAGTCTCTTTCAGTGGCTTCTGCACAGCAGGTACTCCATAAATGCTCAATGAATGGAACTGAACTGAATTGCATTTGTCAGATTCTGAGCCATTTCATGTGATCTTATTATCCCTTCTTACCACCCTGTAGTTATAGACACATAAATGAAGATATATGTGCGTATATGTTTCTAGAAATAATTTTATTCCCATGAATCCACACAGAACAGAGAGTGAATTTTTTTCTTTGAAAACATTTCAAACCTTATATTTACAAATGACTTTTGTTATGAGAATAGCCATAGGGCTTTCTGGATCACAAAAGGCATTTAGGTTAAAACTATATGTTATATATTAATGGGTATACACCTTGCGGGTATCCCCTGCCACCCAGGGGTCTCTTCAAATGCCTCAAGGGCCACTAAGACAAAGGAAGGCAGTTAAAGGGCATAGGTAGTATTCTGGGAGTTCACATCTTCTCTCTCATCCTTTAACAGAAAAATTCTACTTCATATTATTTGATATAGTGATATAGTGTATATATCTGAATGAAAGGATTTGAATAGCAATGTTCTCTGCTTGAAAAATAAAGCCACCAATCTTGCTTTTTTCTCCTTCCTTCCTCCCTTCCTTCCTTTCCTTCCCTTCCTTTCTTTCTCTTTCATTAATTCATTCTTCTTCCTTATATTTTCATCGCTAGAGATTGAACCCAGGACCTTGGACATGATAAACAAAAACTCTACCACTAAGCTACATCCCCAGACCTTAAATAGATTTAAAAGAGCAAAGAACCAGTGCAAAGGACTGGATATTTATGTCTCCAACATCTTTATGTTGAAATCTGAACTTGCAAGTTGACATTAAGAAGTAGAAACTTTGGGATTGATTAAGTCAAGACAGTAGACCTCTCATGCACAGGATAGCATCCTTAAAGAAGTAACCCCAGAGAGTTCCACCACCTCTTTTACTGTAAGTAGAATGAGAAGACAGCCATCTAGAACCAGGGGGCAGTCCCTTGCCTGACACCAGCTCTGCCAGGGCCCTCATCTCAAACTACCTAGCCTCCAGAACAATTATAAGTAAAGTCGTTTGTAGCAGTCCCCAGGTCTAGTGGTGTCTTGATATTCAACCTGAATGAACTAATATAACCCTTTTACCAACAAGAAAGATAGGTGAAAACCCCAATATAGCTTTATTAATGCTTCATTGCAGAGCTATGGAGAGAGGAGTCATGCCAAGACTTAGGTAGCTCTGACATTCACTCCAACCCCAGCTTTCCTAGGGAAGCAAGAAAAGGTAAGTGAAATACGGTGTTTGTTACAATCCTCACTGCTATGACTATCTAACAAGAAGCAGCTTAATGAAGGAAAGGGTGACTTTATGTCATGGGAAGTAAAACCTGTTCGCAGAAGCAGGATGTTGGCTGCTCACCCAGCATCTGCAGTCAGGAAGCAGAGGGTGAACAGGAATTGGACCAAGGCTATAAAATCTCAAGGCCACCCCAGTGACACATTACCTTCCACCTCCTGATGATTCCACTCCTTCCCAGACACCACCATGAGCTAGGGGCTAAATGTTCAAGCATATGAGCCCATGGGGTACATTTTATATTCAAACTACAACAAAGATAAACTTTCCTGGATGAGCCTGTGTATACACCAAACTAATTCTCAATAGCTACTACCACAAGAACTGAAAATCAACTACAAATCAATGAAGACACTAACATTGATTTCCACTCTGTTAGCTAGCCAGAGTAATCTGCAAGGTGCTATGCTTAGTAAGTCCTTGCTAACAACAACAACAATAATAATAATAATAATAATAATAATAATTAATAATAACTACTTCTAGATTCCCTCTCTCATGGTGGTGTTTTTTCTTATTCCCTATGGCTACTAAAGAATATATGTATTTATTCAGTTACTTCAGGATGCTAGAATCTACTTTAATTCATTACATTATGCACAAAACAGGCCAAATGCTTGTTCTGACTCTCTTTATTTGATAAGGCTTGAATTTGAAATTTTATTTTCACAGACCACTACTATATTTTTATACATTAGCATCTAATTACAACCAAAATAATTATTTTCTTTGCTATCCAACCGAATGAACTCTCATTAGACTGTAGAATTTTTGCTATCTGAATAATTATTTCTCTGATTACCAGCTCATGCTTTTGAACTCTTCAGAATGGCTCAATGGTAACATACTATGTTCTTTATATAACTTCCAAGATTAATTCACCTTTAGCTAATGATTGCTCAGGGTGACAGTATTTTAAAGATAGTGAAGAGATACTTGTACAACCAATCTCTGAGAATACGAAAGGCTGTTCTTTTTCAGTTGATAAGCTAAAGCAACCATGTTTGGCAACAGACCACCCCATAGTAGGTACTGCTTTTCAGCCTGGTTCATGTCAGACCAGCAGCTGTTCTAA
>PVHP010040937.1:0-15667 GCA_004024765.1 Zapus hudsonius | reverse complement strand
GCCCCCAACAACACAGCTTCATTGAGGTTGTGGAACCCAAACTGCCATCAGCTGAGGATCGATCTATCAGAACACATTCAAGTGTTTGTGGGGGACACCTGGATCAAACCATGACAATCATTAACTACAAAGGAGACCCTGTCTCCAGCAGGGGGGAGGGGAAGGACAAACACCCCCAAGGTTGTCCTCAGACCTGCACACATGTGCTGTGGCATGAACACCCCCAAACACACACACACACACACACACACACACACACACACACACACACACACACACACACAGAGCGATGCTCATCCATGGACACATTCAAATACAGGCCACTTTTATAAAGGATATGCAAAACAACAGAAGGAATATGTTCATATTTATTTCACTACTATAGATAGTCAGCTTACTAACATCGTTGAGGGCAGCACTTCAGCAACATCATAAAGATCATTTTTGAGCTGGAGAGATGGCTCAGGGGTTAAGGCAATTGCTTGCAAAGCCTAATGACCCAGGTTCAACTCCCCAGTACCCACCTGAAGCCAGATGTACATAGTGGCGCATGCATCCAGAGTTCGTTTACAGTGGCTATTGTCTCTCTCTCCCTTGTAAATAAATAATATATATATATATATATATTTTAAAAATCAAGTGTCATTTTTTGTTAACTTTGGGCTTCTCCTTCCCTCGTTCCCAGTAAGAGCCCCAGAAGGCCACATCCGGCTGTACTGCAAAGGCGCGGACACGGTGATCTACGAGCGCTTACATCCCATGAATCCTTCGAAGCAGGAGACTCAGGATGCTCTGGACGTAAGGCTCCTCCACTCTTCCTGCTGGAGCTTCTGTCTTCCTTTCTGGCACCTTTTCCGCAGCTTGGCTGAAAGCTGGAGGCCGTTGGGTGGAAGGAACAGCGAAGTGGGTCAACTGAGTCTGGTCTCGCCCTGCTGCTGACGTCCTGGGGAATGGCCACGGAGCGCTTTCTTAGCATCCTCCCTGCAGGACTGACACAGTCATGGCTGGTCTCTCTTCTGGTGACCTTGAGCAAGGGACAGAAACACTAGGCTGTCAATTGCTCTGGGGTCTCCAAGAGGCCCCCAAGCCAGGCATAGTGTGAAGGAAGGAAAGACAGCATGTCCATATGACAAGACAACCCAACAGTGACCACCTAGGAGGCCGGACGCCTGTGCTACCAGCAGCCTTCACGAGTTTCCCATCATGCCTCATTCTGTTCTGGCTCTAGTATGGGAGGGAGTTCCAGAGATCAGGTGGAACTGTTTTGTATTCTGTCTCTCTGGTGTTCTTGGAAAAACCCTTAGTGTACCATTCCCCAGGGGAGAGAGTGAAGGAATAATGCTTACCAGGGCAGGTGGTGCACAAAAGTGGTTTCTTCTTTCTAAGAACCCATGGAGGCTTCCGGTTAGCCAAGATCCTTCAGAGAGAAGCCTGGCAGATGTCCCATTTTCTAACTCTGTTCTGATGCCAAATGCATTAAGCAGATGGGTTTTCCTGATGGTGAGAACAATGTCTGACCAAGCAGATGAGGAATCTCCCACAGAATCTTCAGAAGCAAATTCCTGCTTGAGCCAGCTCTGCCCTTAACTAGTAAGGATGGCCGTGAAGTAGAAAAAAGAAATAAATAAAATTTTCTTGGTTCATATTGAAATGGTCAAAAGGTGAACTCAGTCTGTTCACATGGGAAAATTTCATTAAGATGTTTGATCTCAGTTTTCATAGTGGCTCATGGATTTTTTTTAGGATTGGTTTCAGTACCAATGTTTGGTTGAGAATTCATTGTCGCTGGGTTTACACCATGATTACACCCTTAGTTATTAAAGAAAAGGTTTACATGGGGCTGCAGAGATGGCTCAGAGGTTAAAGGCACTTGCTTGCAAAGCCTGATGGTCTGGGTTCAATTCCCCATATCCACATAAAGCCAGATTCGCAAAATGGTACACGAGTCTGGTGTTTGCAATGGCAGGAGGCCCTGGTACACCCATATTCTTCCTCTGTCTGTCTACCTCTCTCTCTCTCTCTCTCTCTCTCTCTCTCTCTCTCTCTCTCTCTCTCTCTCTCTCTCCCCCTTCCTCCCTTAAATAAATAAGTAAATAAAATTTTAAAGGAAAAGGTTTGCTTCAAATGCCTTCGTTAAGAAGAAAAATAGATTTTTGCATCATAATTTGGGTACTAGAAGCATATAGTCTAGGACCTTGGGGATACTCAGGAAAACAGTTTATTATGGAGCAGGGCTGGAGAGATTGCTCAGTGGTTAAGGCACTTGCCTCCAGTGCCTAAGGCCCAGGGTTCAGTTCCCCAGGACCCACATAAACCAGACCCACAAGGTAGTGGCCCTGGTGTGCTCTCACGCGCTCGCTCAAATGAATAAATAAAATATTTTTAAAAAATTTATTATGGAGCAAAGTCGAGGCCTTCACAGTTCCAGGCCCCCTTATTACTTCTCAGCACGTGGTCTATGTGTACAACGGGATCGTCTCTTAAACAGGTCTTTGCAAGTGAAACTCTTCGAACCCTGTGCCTGTGCTACAAGGAAATCGAAGAGAAAGAGTTTGCAGAATGGAATAAGAAGTTCCTGGCCGCCAGCGTGGCCTCGAGCAATCGGGATGATGCTCTGGACAAGGTGTACGAGGAGATCGAGAAGGACTTAATCGTGAGTCTCGCCCTTCCTAGCTTCTGCCGAGAAATTTTGAACAGAATTTAAAGTCTATTACATCTTCTTGAATTGTTGAGTTCATGTCTCAGAGACAATTCTAACTTTATTATTTGAAGTCGGTACAGAGGAGCTATGGCACTGGAGTTTCTTTTGTTCAGGAAACAGAATAAAAATTGCTATGATAAAACCAAAAGAGGCAAAAGAAATTTTTTTTTGAGACAAGACCTTGCTATGCAGTCCTGGCTGGCCAGATACTGGGATTATAGGCAGGTATCACCACATCTGGCCAAGCAAAAGCATGTAGAATTGTTCTAATCTAATTCCATTATGTTTTATATCACTTAAGATAATTCACTTGATATTTAAATGCCGGTAAGCTGGCATTTAGTAATTTAATTGTGAGAATGACTGAAACAAAAAATTAACCAATTCTAAATGAAATATTTCGGACTTTAAATATTATTGCCATTGAATTAAGAATTAGTGGGGAAAAGTCAACACATTGCTAACATCCCCCATTAGTCAGTGGGTAAAGTACACAGTGGCTGTCTTTTTTAGACATCTTTTTGTGCTTTTGTTTTCATATAAGACTGGGTTTCACTCTATAGCCGCTCTGTATAGGAGCTTTAAATGGCTCCTAGAACCAGGATGTAGTCCAGGCCGGACTGGAATTCACGTCAGTCCTCTGACCACAGTCTCCTGAGTGCCAGGATTGCAGGCACGAGGCCCATGCCCAATTTTTCTGATAATCTTGGTAAATTAAACAGTTCATGTTTTGGGACTGGGAGAAAGTTCTGTGGTGAGATGTGTCCTGTGCTAGCTGGAGGGGCTGGTCAATCCCCAGATCCCATGTGAAAATGTCCTGGTGTGGTGACGAGGACAGTAGAGAGGCAGCCCCCTGGGGCTTGGAGGTCAGGCAATGTCGCCTAATCAGCTGACCCCAGGCCAGTGAGTGACCCGGTCTTTACAAAGGTGGATGGCATTTCTGAGAAATGACACCGGAGATTGTCCTCTGGTCTCCACACGCATGCTTGCACACGTGCACGTGTACCATGTGCACACACTCCACAACCAACACACCAGCACACAGCTACACACGAACACATACTCATACACCAACACGCACCAACACATACCACACACACACACCGCATATACACATATGCACATGGATACACGTACACACACGCCCATTGAAAACCAAAGAAACACCTTTCTTTGTGTGCGCACTGATTCCTTTTTTCCCCAAATGTCCACTCCAGCTCTTGGGAGCAACGGCTATCGAAGACAAGCTACAGGATGGCGTTCCAGAGACCATTTCAAAACTCGCCAAGGCTAATATTAAGATCTGGGTGCTCACTGGAGACAAGAAGGGTAACTCATTGTGTCGGAAGTGTACCTGTTAATTTCCAAGTGTCTGTAGCCGCTGTTTCCTGAGCCCAGGATGACCTAACACTCTGCTGGGAAGAAGATTCTGTCTGCTCCCCAAACCCTCTGTCCTGCCAACCCACCCCACCATGTCCTTCCCAAGCTCCCCCAGCAGCTGAGCAGCTTCCGGTTTTGTCTGGCTGGGACCAGTCTTATCTCTCCAGCAGACACGAGCTGGGTCCTGCTCTCCTTCCTGCTGTCTTTCCACACGTCACCATTCTCTGAGGCCAGCCAAGAACCATTCCAGGGGCTGAACCCCACAACTGTTGTTTTCCTGTTCATCTTTGTCTTGAAAGTTATAATCACGATTCGATACCCCAGGGAATGTGTTCACATGTAAATTTAGAGCCAAGCAGGCTGTGAGCACATCAGATGGGGGTGATGTTTTGAGTGAGAGCAGCCTGGAGATGCAAAGTTCTTTTAGAGTGAAAACTTTGTCTCAGGAGAGTTGGAAGCTCTGTGTCAAGGTGGCTGGGTGGGGTCTGAAGCAGGAGGGGACAGGGGGCTCCAGAAATCCAAAAACAGAGTGAGGTGGTTTCTGGGGAAGGGACGTTTCTGGGCGCAGGCTCTGTGAGACATGTCCTGCAGGCAGTGGAGGAGAGAGGCCTCCACCCTTCAAGATCTCTAAGGACAGACGTTGTGTCACCACCCTGCTCGTAGATAGGACCCCAGGCTAAACCCCAAGTGGCTTTGGTTGTCTCTGATCAACAAGGAGCTGGTCTTGTTTCCCCTCCCAGCCCTGGTCTCTGGACATCAGGGGCCTCTTGAAGTGACCACATCTGTTTGTCAACAACAGTGACCCTAGTTCTGACATTGTTCATGGTTTGATACCCTTCCTCAGGAAGCTCAGCGCTGACTCTTCATAAATACCAAATGGTTGGCAATGGAGAAGGGGTCTTCAAGAGGACTTCCTTCCATGTGAGGGTTGGATGGAAATGGTTACCCTCCCCAACTGCAACAGGGTGATTCAACCACATGATCTCCCGTGTTTAGTATTTTCATTACATAACCAATTTATACATCTCACAACCAATTTGTATATTCAAAAATAGGGCATACTTGATTATTAAATGCATCTCAAATCAGGTTTTTAAAAATTTATTTATTAGATATTTTATTTGTTTATTTGAGAGAGAGAGAGAGAGAGAGAGAGAGAGAGAGAATGGTTGCGCCAAGGCCTCTAGCCACTGCAAACGAATTCCAGACACATGTGTCACCTTGTGTCTCTGGTTTACATGAATACTGGGGAATTAAACCTGGGTCCTTAGGCTTTGGAGGGAAGCACCTTAACCACCAAGCCATCTCTCCAGCCCTCAAATCAGATTTTTTAAAAATATTTATTTACTTAGCTGGAAAGGAGAAAGAGAAAATAGGTGTGCTAGGGCCTCCTGCCACTGCAAACTACCTCCAGATGCCACTTGAAGCATCTGGCTTTATGTGGGTACTGGAGAATTGAACCCAGGTCAGAAGGCTTTGCAAGCAAGTACGTTTAATCACTGAGCCCTCTCCCCAGTCCTAAAATCAGATTTAGGCTTTCACTGGTTTTATGCATGACGTCCAGGCATTGCTACAGAACACATTTGGTTGAACCTGGGTTATGCTTATGAACTGAACAATGTTGTCATTGAGTTCCCCGTAACTGAACATCTAGATTCCAAAATGCTCAAACTTGTGGAGCCCTGGGTATGATGCCACCTGGTCTCCTGATCTAAGTCAAGGTCAAACTTCCCATGCACTGAAAGTATAAAGTTCCTTCAGGCCATATGTATACAAGATGTGAGAAACAAAAGTAAGTGTCATGTTTAGACTTGGGTCCCTCCTCCACACTCCGAAGTCCAAAATTATCTCAAATCTCAAACACTTGTGGTCCCAAGCATTTCTGATAAGGGATACTCAGCATGGTTTAGAGGATGTCAGCTGCTTAGTGGAGCAGCAGGAGTGACATTGGACTTCGTTTTCTCTGTTGCAGAAACGGCTGAAAACATAGGCTTTGCTTGTGAGCTTCTGACAGACGACACCACCATCTGCTACGGGGAAGACATCAAGTAAGTCACCGGCCTGCAGCCCGGGAGCGGGCGCTGCTCAGCCGTACAAAGTCAAGGCTAGATGGGGAAGATGCAGGGACATGGGAGTCACGGGTTCAGATGAAGCGACAGGCCGTGCTGCCAGGACTCAGCCTCGTCTTGAGAAGGTCAGCTTCAGTCTTAGGGACAGCTGGGGCCCTCCAAGGGCCATTTCCCCCCTAGAAACCCTCAGTATTTGTTTGATGGGGGGAAAAAATGAATCATGAGCAAGTTGATATGAATTCCATCTTATCTTTTTTGGGGATTTTATCTTTGAGAAGAGTCATCAGGGCTAGAGAGATGATTCAGTGGTTAGGACACTTGCCTTCAGGGCCTTACGACCCAGGTTCAATTCCCCAGCACCCACATAAAACTAGATGCATAAAGTGGCGCATGCCTCTGGAGTTCCTTTGCAGTGGCTGGAGGCCCTGGTGTACCCATTCTCTCTGTCTGTCTCTCTTCTATCTTTCTGCTTGCAAATAAATATGATTTAAAAAGAGTAATATGAAAACAAGCTTTGGCCCCAGAAGGAAAGTTCTGGTGGGTTCCATTGTGTGTGTTGGTTGTTGGGAGTCTGGCTACAGAGGACAGGCCTGATACCTCAAAGCTAGGCTTGTGAGCCGGGCATGGTGGCTCATACCTTTAGTCCCAGCACTTGGGAGGCTGAGGTCGGAGGGTCACTGTAAGTTCAAGGCCAGTCTGGGACTTCAAAGTGGGTTCCAGATCAGCCTGGGCTAGAGTGACCCTGTCCCACCATATGCCCCCTAAAAAAAAGAACCCCCAAAACCCAAACCTCGGGTTGTACTAGAACATTCATCACTCCCAGACTAGTAGCAGCTGTGATGTGTGTACTGACGGCTTAACAAGTTCTCGAGCTTTACCCTGCTCTTCGGCTGTAAAGATGGCACAGGGTTAGATTGAGCTGTTACCACATCTGCAGAGCTTCCTAACATGGCGAGGGAGTTGAGGGTCCTTATAAATCTTCTCATGACACTGATAAAGCTTTATTAGCACTCTACTAAATTAGACAAAATGAGTTCGCTTTCAGAACCACTTCTATCTGGATAAAAGCGCATCAACTGTGCCTCTTCGAGCTTGTAAGTCTTTAAAAAGTAGCAACAAGTAAATAAATGCTCACTTGTTGACTAAGGAATGCTTAATTGCAAGTAATTTGGTTAATTACCAAATGGTTTTATTTACTTTTTATAGATGGGGTGGGGCTTAATAAATTCCTTTGAAAGTGTTAGAGATTGGTCCCTAAGCAAAACTTAAAGATAAAATTTCTGTAAGTAGCAGACTTTATGATCAAGCCGACTCCCTTTCTCGACAGATAAATCATCTTTCTAGATGGTTCTTGGCACAATGATTCAGATTAGATGGTTTCGGTAGGGAACTTTGTGTGTGTTTCTCTTCCAGCCTTTTAATGACTTGTGCTAATCATTCATTTTTACTTGAAAATGAGTATTAATGCAGAAGAGAGATAATAAGTACCCAATCCCCTGGGGCAGAAGTTTATTGCCTTCCAGAGATCTGGCCATAGGTGCAGGTATCTCTGATGGGTGCCATAGGGGAAGAGGAGGGACCTACAGGCTCCTGGAGGGTAGAGGCCAGGGATGTTTTAAAGCTCTCAGAATGTGCACTCTGCATATATCAGAATTCTCTGGCCTAGGATATCAACGGGACGGTTGGGGGGGGGGACAGCCTTGGGCTGACTGGGGAGACAGAGTCCTCCTTCCAGTTCCCCATCAACTTGCTGTAAGCCAGGATGTCTAAAGGACTCTTCCACTTCGAAATTCCATGGCTTGTTTTTTTTTTCATCGCATCAAAACGTTATAATAATTTCTTGATATAAAAGTGCTGAGGATTTTCAAAGGCCCGCATAATTTTGTGTATATGGCAATAAGCTTTTTTTTTTCTGTCAAACAGTAGCCAGAGTTAAAATTCAGATCAAGACTGTCTCCTTTTGAACACACTGTCACTTGTTTGGGTGATCTTTAGCAAGAAATGGAATATTAAGGACATGGTGCCCCTATGAAGGAAGAATTAAGACTTAGAAAGATTATATGTCACCCAGTTGAAAAACAAAGTCCTTTGAGAAAACGGTTTTTACTGAGAACTTTAATACATGAATATACTGGGTCCTACTCCCTGTGGGCTCCCGTCTTTTCCCCTTTCCCCACCCCCATTCCACTGAGGGCCATCCTCAGTGGGGGCATTGGAAGTCACTGTGGGGTCACGAATCTTTAAATCGGGTTCTCTAACCAAGAGTGAGAGCAGCAGAGATCAGAGGGGAGAAAGAGATTCATTTAGAAGACTTTTCAAAAGCACAACCTCTCCATTTAGCCAAAGAACAGTAGAAGCTTCTCTAGGGCCGTGATCTTCCAAACCACAAGCATCTGCCTTGGTTCTCAGTGCCAGGTGGGAATTACCTCCCATGGGGCAGGCCTCGAATTCCGTCAGGGAGCAGTTGATCACCCGTAACTGATGTGCCGCTATTACATATTGTAATATTATATAATATATATTTATTATATGTTATTATATGATCATATGAATCAATATTATCCACCGGTGCATAATATGATCATATGAAACAATACCTCTCGCCTGGCTGGTTGATCTTGTGATCTTGCAGGATCCACTGCTTGTTCCCTGTTGGTGACTTTTCACCCCAGCAGCGGCTCTGACATTTCCAGCACGATGACAGCCAGCCAGCAAGTAGCTGGCTTCTGCCTCAGTTCCAGCTTAATTTCCCAGAGAACACACAGGTGGCTGACAGGCATATCACAGTGCTTGACATCAAATGCAAAAGAGAAATTAAAGCCACAGAGAGATGATCTCTTTTTTGGTGATCAGTTTGAAAAAATTTGATGTGTTGGTACAGGTGTAGGGAAGTTGGAAAACTTGTGTGCTGTATTAAAGCAGGATTCTGAAGAGCTATTGCACATCCATAGTTATAACAACACTTCGCAGTAGCCAAGAGGTGGAAGCAGCCCCAGTGTTCATTGAGGGATGAGTTCAGTGACAATAAAGTGCTGAAAACCACTGACCTCTTTAGAAAGAAAGAAATTATGACATTGCCGATGGTATAAATGGCGCTGGGAGCTACTCAGTGACACGAGCCACAGAAAGTGCTTGGGTTTTGCAGGATGACAATGGTCTTGAGACCAGCCGCATAGCACCGAGGAGGACAGGATGTTACACTCAATGCTACTAAACTATACTCTTAAAATGCTGGATAAATTTCATGCTGTGCGTTTTTAACATTTTTAAAGTGGTGTCAAAATTGCTATCTAGATCCTTCTATGGTCTTGTGCTTGAAATTCTTGAATTTATCTCCCCCGTCCCTGGCCAGCTCTCTTCTTCATACAAGGATGGAAAACCAGAGAAACAGAGGTGGTGTCTATGCAAAATTCGCTCCCCCGGTGCATGAGCCATTTTTTCCACCTGGAGAAAACCGGGCCTTAATCATCACCGGCTCGTGGTTGGTATGTATCGTCTGTGTGTTTTCGTGGTTCGTACGGATTGTTAGCATGCCTGCACCTTTGACTCAAAACACGTTTATTATAGGTGAATTCCAGATGGGTTTACAATTTAACAGTCCACCTAAAAATCTCTTAGCTTGTAAATGTAAGTTTGATTATTTTTCCAAATTGGAGTCTGAAGAGAGAAGTGATTATCCTAGTGTTGAAGCTATTGACGGGCAATTTTCACTTTATTCCTTGTAGATTTTTAAATTTCTTTTTAAATATTTTATTGACAACCTCCATACGTTACACAGTGTGTCCTGATCCCAATCCCCTCCCGCCAGCCTTCCTCTTTGTCCCTGTAATTCCAGATAGTTCCTCATGTTATGGAGGTCTTGTAGTGTCAGCCACTGTGGGGTCATGAATGTAACGGCCACTTCGTGCATTCCCCATTCTTTGTTTGTTTGGGTTTTTTTTTTGTTTATTTTTGAGGTAGGGTCTCTCAAGCCCAGGCTGACCTGCAATTCACTCTGTAGTCTCAGGCTGGCCTTGAACTCACTGTGATCCCCCTGCCTCTGCCTCCCGAGTGCTGGGATTAAAGTTGCAGGCCACCACACCTGGCTTCTTTTCTGCCACCTCTGCAATGGTCCCTGAGCCTTGGAGGGTGTGATAGAGATGCCTCACTTCATGCCCAACACCCCACTGTCACTTCTTTGCGGGACTTTGATTGATTTTCTTAGTACAAATGTATTTTAAAATCAGGGCAAGATCATGGATCTGGCGACCAGAGAACTTTCCATCTCAACAGTTAAGCCGTGGGCAAGGTACTCTTGTGAAAACGACAGCCATGGTGACATTTTCCTTCTCCCACATCGCAGAATGAAATTCTCCTGGAGAACAAGAGCAAGAGAAGCAAGATCCTGAAGCTGAAGTTCGCGAGGACGGAGGAGGAGAGGCGGATGCGCTCCCAGAGCAAGAGGAGACTGGAGGCCAGGAAGGAGCAGCGGCAGAGGAACTTCGTGGACCTGGCCTGCGAGTGCAGCGCCGTGATCTGCTGCAGAGTCACCCCCAAGCAGAAGGCCATGGTCGTGGACCTGGTGAAGAGATACAAGAAGGCCATCACGCTGGCCATCGGGGACGGAGCCAACGACGTGAACATGATCAAGAGTGAGTCGTGGGGGAGGGGCCCAGCCCCCGGGAGAGGAGGAGGGTGGGAGCCCATTGGAGGGGTTGTTTCCTCAGATTCCATGGTGAGGTGATCAAAAGACATTGTGCCACGCCCCTACCCGTGATGTCCACTCAGGAGACCTACTGTCCACCCAGCAGGTGTGGGCAGACTCAGTGAGGTTCTTGAGTCAAGTGGAAGAGGCGACTCCCTGAGAACATGATCGGTTTCCTTCGTTTCCATAGATTCAGTGTGATCTCTTTCCTCTGGTTACTTGTTAGAGAGTATTGCAAACCTTGATGGCTGATAAGGTTGGTTTTTTTTTTTTAAATTCATAGGCAGACATGCACACACACTAAACGTACAGTGCACACATGTACATATGCAGTAATAATAGTTAATAAATGTTAATAAAGACTACCCACACTAAGGGGCAGGCATGCACACACACTACACGCACAATGCACACGTGTACATTTGCAGTAATATTAATAAATACTACCCAAACTAAGGAGACTTGAGTGCTGGGTCTATTCCTACTACCAGCCCTTTGTGTCAGCTGGGGCTTAATTTCAGGCTCATTTTCCTGAAAATGAGAATAATTTCCAATGTCACCTCTAGCTATGTGATGGTATTTTTGTTAAAGGAGGCCATAAACACAGGTGCATGAACTCTTGTGCTGGGTAGCTTCAATGCGTTACATATAACTAGACTTGAACTCAGCCTATTTTATGACTCATGAACTCATCTCTTTCTTTTCTTAGAGTCTCCTTTTTCCCCTCCTCTTCCTCCTTGGTGTATGCTAAGAACCTTCCAACTTTACCTTCCTCGACAAGAGTCATCTTTTGAAGTATGTCTTTTTGCTTTTTATCCATGTGTGTGTCTGTGGCCAGTGCCCGTCTGACTGGCATTTCCTACATGTGCCCGTCAGACTTACAGATGGCATTTCTCGCTCTGAATTAATCTGCTTCTTTCCTTGGTAGCCTGCTCTGGTTCCTCTTCTATTATGTACCCTTGACATTAAACAGCGTCTGTGCCAACAGGGGAATGCAAACATTCTTACTGTTATAATGTAGACTTCCAGATGTCACGGAATGGAAGAGGCAGGGGGATGGCTTGCCTTGCAGATTCATTATGTTGCATAGTTTAGATTGAAGAGTTTAACAACATAAAAAGTTATAAATTTGAGCCGAGTGTGGTGATGCACTCTCTTAATCCCAGCGCTTGAGAGGCAGAGGTAGAAAGATGGCTGTGAGTTCAAGGACTTCCTGGGATTACAGAATAAGTGAGATCCTATCTGGGGGGAAAAAGTCTAAATTTAAGAGTTGTGTCCCTGTCTAAGTTCACCATTTTTCAGCATGAGGGTGAAAACACAGTCAACACACAATACCCTTACACATAAGCTCATTTTTCTCAAGTTGTTTTAAAATTTTTATTAAGCTCTGTTAAAGCCAAATGCTTTGATATATAACTTACAGAGCATTTATTTGGCATTAAACTGTAGGAAACCAAGATGTACTTAAAGGCCATCTAATCAGTGTTTATGGCCTTCTCTACTCTGGAAAGCTTTTCTGCCCAACCAGAAATGACATACAGAAAAGGTCAAATGGAACGGAGGCATTAAAAGTCATCTGCCCATAGGTCTGGGGAAATGGCTCAGCAGTTAAAGGCACTTGCTTGCAAAAGTCTGCCAACCTGGGTTCAAATCCTCAGTACCCAGGTAAAGCCAGATGCACAAAGTGATGCATGCATCTGGGGTGCCTTTGTAGTGGCAAGAGGCCCTGGTGTACCCATTCTCTCTCTCTCCATCTTCCTCCCCCCTCTCAAATACACACATATTAAAAAATAAAATATTGTTTCAAGTACTCTGCCCATCAGCGACCGTGTTGCACGGTTAGCTGTACGGGCTCTTAGAAATGGCCACTCCTGACAAGAAGTCCAGCCTTAGAGGCTGCCCTCTCCCTGTCTGCTTGAAATGTCTCGTATGAGCTGGGCGAGTGTTGTCTCCGCTTTGTCTCCGACCCTGAGAATGCATGAGAGCCGAGAGAGATGAAATATAGGCAGAAAGCCTCAAGGAATCAGGAAAGTCTGTCTGCCAGAGGGGCACTGGCCTTCTTTGGGAATTGCAGGAAAATTTCCGTGCTTATAATGAGGTTTTAGGGAGGAGCTACCCTGTGAGCTGGGTGGAAGTCCATAGCACATATGATCCTTGGTCTGCCCCAGGAGAGGTAGATGAGCGGGGGACAGGGCTCCTCTTCTTCAGTCCGAGTGTGATGTCCCACAGGGAGTCTGGAGAGCCCCCTCTGTGCTTGTTCAGGAAAGCAAAGAACACGGTGCCTTGGTACTGAAGCCATTTGGCAGCCACAGCTGGTCGTGAGAATTATTTATATGTTTTGAAAAGAATCATAAATCCCAAATGAAATGCAGTTTCTGCTTTTTTATTTATTTTTGAGCTGCAAAGTGCAACTGAAAACATGGCTTTGGACAACTTTGTTACAGTCTGAATTTTCCAGACTTTGTGTTCACAACCGAGGCAAAGCGAAGCTGCTTCTAGTTGGAAACCAGAGTTGGCAGTTAGGTTTCAGGGACCGAGTAATGGTTGTTTCACCACCCCTGCTTCTATTCATGGCTTCTCATACCTGGATACAATTCCGAATTCTCTAACTTGAACATGTTATTTAAGGACAATCAGAAGGATAAATAAAATTGTGATTTTTTTTTTTTGTCCATTCCAGAACCACCTATGGCCATAGAAGGCCTCTGAAAGTTAAAGGTCTTGGTTATGATTATCTTGGCTAGAAGTATTTGAAAGCAACCCGAGCTAGCTTAAGAACAAAAGGGGGGTTGAAAAGATGACTCCGTGATTACCTGCTTGCAAAGCCTGTACGAAGTGGCTCATGTGTCTGGAGTTCATTTGCAGTGTGGCCAAAGGTCCTGGAACACCCAATATTCTTTCTTTGTCTCTCTCTCTCTCTTTGCAAATAAATAATAATATTTTTTAAATAAGTGTTCTTTAGAAAATGTTTAGAAAGATATAAGTGGGCCAGAAATGTAAGTGGGTAGAGTGCTTGCCTGGCCAACAAGAAGCCCTAGGTTCAATCATCAACACTGCATGAACCAGGCATGGTGGTGCAGGGCGTGTAATCCCCACACTTAGAAAGTGGAGGAGCAGAAGTTCAAGGCCATCCTTAACTACATAGTGAGCTCAAGGACCACCTGGACTACATGAGACCCTGTCTCAAAAGTCAAAGTTGGGGGTCCAGACCGCGCCATGGGCAGTCTCTTAGGGAGCCCCGAGCTCCGGGCGCTGCTGTACAGACTACGCACAGCCGCAGCTCTGGAAGGGCCCTCCTGGTCCCAGGAGAGGACCCTGGTTGCAGTGAAGCCCGATGGGGTGTAGAGAAGGCTGGTGGGGATGAAGATGCTGCAGGCACCAGAGAGCATCCTTGCTGAACACTACCAGGACCTCCAGAGGAAGCCCTTCTACCCGGCCCTTATCAACTACGTGAGCTCTGGCCGTGGTGGCCGTGGTCTGGGAAGGGTACAATGTGGTCCATGTCTCAAGGGCCGTGCAGGACATACGGTCTCGATGGAGGCTGCCCCTGGGATCATCAGGGGAGATGTCAGCATTCACATCAGCAGGAACATCATCCATGCTAGGGACTCTGTGGAGGGGGCCCAGAGGGAGATCGTCTATGGTTTCAGAGCAGCGAGCTGGTAAACTGGACAGACAGTGCCCACCAGACCAGCTGCTACCCAGCCTGATGGCTTAAACTATTCCTGACACTCCCGTGGCCACCCGGAAGGAACTACCTCTGTCAACAAGAACTCAAGCCACACCCTTCCCATCTGCCCAAACCACTTGTTCACCTTCTGCTTCACCCCAGCCAAGGGGTTTGAGCCCCAACTTTATGTGCCTTTTTGTATCACAAGCCAGCAAAGGATTGGACCATATCCTTCAGTATGAAAGTGCCAGATAAACTTTGGGGCATCTTTAAAAGTGACCTTACCTGTTCCAAAGGAGGTACATTAAAATCTTCTGCTTAGAAAAAGTCAGAATTGGAAGAAGGAAGGAAGGAAGGAAGGAAGGAAGGAAGGAAGGAAGGAAGGAAGGAAGGAAGGAAGGAAGGAAGGAAGGTTGGCTCTAAATGACATTGGAACCATCACCTAGTATTGCATGGTGACCCCAATGTCTGCCTGCCTGCTTTCTCTACTTAATTTCTCCGCCTCTCAGAAACCTTCAGAAAGAAAGTCCACACCTGATGAGTGGTAAAATTCCAGATGCAAACATATCTGGCTGCTAATTCCAGCATTGCAAAAAGAGAAACAGATTGGGCTAGCCTGGGTTTTATATCAGCTATAATTCAGTACAGGAAACAGACCCCCTAGAGGTACTTTTAGCAAGAACTGAATAATGCAGAGAAAGGGTGCTTCCCAGTGCTCTGGGTGGACCAAAGGAAGTTCTAGGATGAAGCTCTAACCTCCGGGCCACTCCCACACCTTTGGGGTCTGTCGTAGTCAGCCACACGCCGCTGGGATGAATCTCCAAACCACGCACGATTTGGGGAGGAAAATTTATTGAACAGATCCAGGGGAAGAAGTTAAGGGAAAGCTGACCCCTTTCACAGATCCAAGCAGAGACAGACAGAAGCCCAGCACCAGCACCACAAGCAAGCACACTGTAACACTCACTGATTCACAAAAATGCAGAACTCCAGGTCAGGGTTCCGGCTCTTCTTTTGCATATCTATCCTTAGTATTTTATATCCAAATTAGAAAGGGTCAGTCCCCAGGAGGCTAGGCCAAAGTGGTACTTCCTCTAGCCAGAAGCCTGGAGACAATTAATAATTTTAATAAATCCTTAATTCTTTTGGGGGACATTATTCAA
>PVHP010040936.1:0-16784 GCA_004024765.1 Zapus hudsonius | reverse complement strand
TATGAATGAATTAGTACACTTTACCAATGTTTCTACATGTTTCCCTTCCACTAATTTTCCCAGCCACCCAAAGCCACCATTCTATCCTCAACTTCCTTGAGATAAACTATTTTAAAATATTTTATTTATTCATTTTCAAGCAGAGAGATAGAGAGAGAGAGAGAGAGAGAGAGAGAGAGAGAGAGAGAGAGAGAGCTCACCAGGGCCACCACCTTGTGGGTCTGGCTTATGTGGGTCCTGGGGAATTGAACCCTGGGCCTTAGGCACTGAAGGCAAGTGCCTTAACCACTTAGCCATCTCTCCAGCCCGAAATAAACTATTTTAGATTATGTATATAACTGATTTCTTGTGGTACATTCTGTATTTTGCTTACTTCACCTATTGTAGAGGCATGTTATTAAATAAATTGAGTTTTTAAAACACACTGTTGTTTATTTTGTTGATTAATCCTATTAAATTATTGAGATATTATATAGATGTTTGTCTACTTTTCTCCTTCAAGTTTTCAACTTTCAGTAATGAATTCTAACTTTTCATACATTTATAGTACACTTGCCAAAACAAACTTCAGCATCATTCGTTATATATGATACTTACACACATAATCAGTAAATGAGCTTTATTAAACTTGATACACCACAGAAAATCAACAAGAAACAACTCAACTGATCTTTAGCTCTTTAACATGAAGAATTTCTTTATTTCATAGCTAATGAGTTCTTTCTCTTTCCAATTCCAATAGTTCATATGGTCTTTCTTCTCAATATGACACCCACCTGTAATCATATTATACATTAAATATTTTCTTCAAATTACCCTTTAAACTTAATTGTGGTATATCTGTAACACTTACTTACTATCACTATGTCAAGTCTTCTGATTAGTTATCTCCTCCAATATCCAACCCCCAAGCAGATAACCTATCTTTAGATCAATGCCTTTCAAAACGCCTTTGTTATTTTTTGTTCCATTATATTCGTGTAACATCAAACTTGGAAAATTTAAAGTATGTGGTTCCTAAAGTGACATGTAAAAGAAAATAATTCCTTTATCTTACTTTTTCCACATCTATAGAACGTGTCATTGTCTGCTGTCTTTCCTTTCTCTTATCACAACCCCACTTCAATTGAACTCAGTCCTCTTCCTGTTCCTTCAAGGACTATCATGTTCTATGTTCAGTTTTTTTAGGGGCTTCCATGCTATTTTCCATAACGATTATCTTCATACCCATAATATAAATGGGGTTTTTTTTCTCCACATCCTTTCCAGTGGTTGGCATCTTTTAACTTTTTTGATGAGTCACTTAATCATTTGCAAAGTGATTTTTATTGTGTTAAACATGGTAATTACACTGATTCCTTATTTGCTGAAATACCTCCTCATTCACATTTAAATATTTTTATGTGTAAGCACAGATGTAATAATCTGTCATTATAATTAATGATACTCAAAAATCTCTTTTTCACTTTATAGTCCATCATAATAAAGCAAAATGTTATCTTCATTCAAGCAACTCTTGACTATTATCTCTAGGTTATTGTATGAAGAAGATTCTTGACAAATTTGTCTCCAAAACCTTTTATTTCATTGTTTTGCTTTTCTTCTTCAGCGCTCTCAAATACAGATTCCAAAATACAAAAAAAAAATCGTTAAATTTATTTAAAGCTAAATGATGTTTTTGTATCACTGAATTGATGTTTAATATTTATGCTTCATTTTAGAAGCAATTTCTACATAATTTGAAGGAATCGTACATTGCCTCCTCTATTATGCACTATTTTATTTTGGTATCCATGACAACAACATTTCTGTCCACCTCTTCTGCACTTCCTTGCTGGATCATGTTTCTCTACCAAACTGCGAAATATTGAAGTTTTGAATGTATGACTTCCCAATATAATGTATTCGGTCACAGTAAACACTTTATTTTATTGTGTCACAATTTATAATTTTATACATATATGAATTTTATTGTTTTTCTAAAGTATACACCCTGAAAAAAGGAGCTATATTTTTTTCTGGTTATACAACTATCATGTTTGAAATAGAGTAAATATTCATAAAATGATTATCAATTCATCAATATATAATTGTAAATAGGTAGAAACACATAACTATTGATATCCATAATGTATAGTTGAATATTTATGGCTTTTTAAAAATATTTTATTTATTCATTTTCAAGCAGAGATACAGAGAGAGAGAGACAGAGACAGAGTGAAAGAGAGAACATCAGGGCCATCACTTTGTGGGTCTGGCTTATGTGGGTACTGGGAATTGAACCTGGGGCCTTAGGCACTGGAGACAAGTGCCTTACCAGTGATCCATCTCTCCAGCCCTTTTATGCCTTTTTTTTTAGAAAATTAGAAAAAAAAAATAAATTATAAATTTTTTTTTCATTTCATTTATATTTCCTAAGATGCTAGTTATTTCATGAACATTTTGTCTAAATTGTATTTCTTGGGACAAAAAATTAAAAAGCTCAGTTGTGGCGTTGGAGATTGTAGCTTAGTGTCAGAAGAGTTGCCTATTATGAACCAGGTCTTGTGTTCTGTAATATAGAAACAAAATCAAAACAAACAAACAAAAAAATCTAAGTTGGCATAAATCTAACATAAAACCATTGCCTGCATCATAGTACCACAATTCAAACAAGGTTAACTAGTGCCTCTCCATCATAAACTCAAAAATTTAAAAGTAATTTAAGATATTTTGTTCAGTTCTGAAATAAAATGCCACTTCTGGCAACGGTAATCTATCTATTTATTATCTATCTATCTATCTATCAACTATCTATCTATCTATCTATCTATCTATCTATCACCTCTCTTTATCTAGTAGTATAAAAATGCCAATAATTGAGTTTCTTAGTAAAATCTATGCATTCTAAAGCAATAATCTATTTTTTAATAGGTATGTGGTACATACCTTTAACCAGAATGCACAAAGAGTGGAGATGAGAGAATTCTGGGACTCACTGAAAGGCAGTAGCTCTAGATTTAGGGAGAGACTCCATTTCAAAAAAATGTGTTTGAGCCAAAAGAGAGTCACTCCATGTTCCCTTCTGATCGTGTCATGCACATACATGCAAACACCACACCTACCACACTACACACACATTTGCAAAAAACAACCATCTACTTTATTTGACAACTGAGCTAACAATCTAATACTAATTAAATTCTTGAATTGAATATAACTGAAAAGATATTAAAATATCTCAATATGTTTCTGATATGTTATAAACATAAAAATAATAACATGCAGGCACTATAATTAATATAATACTTGAAGCTTATATTTATCCTGTTATGCTATTAAATAGGATTATTTGTATTCTATTCTGTTTTAACAAAAAGATTACAATAAGTTATCAACATTTCTTTGAAATTCAACATTCAGGTGCTTTTATATATAAATCTGAAAAGCAAAAGGAAATGCTTCCGATTTCAATTCTTCATATCAAAGCAAGTGAAGAATTCATATTGTCAGTGTTGAAAAATTCATTACTCAGATAAGTCAGAACCTACTCAGCACCAAAATGGTTTGAAAAGACAACATTATCATATGAAGAAGGAAAAGAGCTACTGACAAGAGAAATGAGGGAGAGCAAATAGTAAGACAGGAATTTCAAATCATAGAAACTTCAGTAAATTTCACTAATCAAACAAGAGAGAGAACAAATTACACTTGTTTTTTAAACTGTACTAATTGGTGCCAAGGAAATAGTTCAGTAATTAGTATCCCTTGATCTTCAAGCTTACAAAGACCTGAGTTCAGTTATCCAATACCACAGTTAAAAGCTGATAGTGGTCTCAAATGTGTAATGCCAGTCCTGAAAGGGACAGGGACAGAAACAGTGATGGAACTTGCTGGTCATCCAGTCTCGCCTAAAAACAGTAGTTTCAGATTCTCTGAGAGACTTTATCTCAAAGAAACACAGAGGAAGAGTAATAGAGGAGGAGAGTTGATGTTATACCCTGGCATGTATGCACACAGGACCACACACACATGTGCATACTTGTGCATGTACTCCACATACAGCAAACCCACTCACACATGCTACTAGATTCTACTGTTACTATTTCTCAATAAAATGCTGATGTTTTTGCAGCCTACACTCCCAGTTAGCAATTATCAATGATTTTTTTTTTTTGCTTTCTAGAAATAACTATTCATGGTCTCTGGAGATTTAGTCACCTGTTGCTCATTGTCACAGCCTTGAAGGGATGGAAAACACATGAAAAGCAAGATTTACGTGTCATCCATTGCTTACTAATCTCCTCTTGATGTCACCTGTGAATCAGGCTGTACTGAAGGGCACCTGCGGACATAGCTTTCATGATCAGAGCCCTAGAATTCAGAGCAGGGACAGGCCTGAACATCAGTAGATAAAATACAACTCACATGCCAGTGTTCCTTTGAGGTGATGACCCCCACATGCTTGAAATCATTTTCAGCGTCTCATTTATGATGGATAGGATCCAAGCCAATCTGTCCAATTCCTTATCTGGGCCTCAATGAATGACTCAAAGGTGAGTATATGACCAATGGCAGTTTCATTATAATAACCCTGACAATATTTTCAAGGGGAAATGAGAAATATGCTCCATCATTCTCTTGATTTGAAATTTCATACAATAGGAATTATTGCAGCTACATTTTCATTGTGAATTCCAAAAAAAGATACCAATGTATTCAGAATGCCCAGGGAAGATTTAAAAAAAGCAGTTCATAAATTTGTATGCTTGTTTTTTTTTTAAAAAATATTGCCTAAATAAGATGGTCCAGCTATAAAAACTATTTTTTAAATTATTTATTAACATTTTTCCTAAAGTTTTCTTTTTCACTTATAACCAAAAGTTCCAGATGATATACACACTGTTGGTAAACAATAAAAATCCCTTATAACTTGAGAGCAATCAACAAAAATCATGTATGGTGTCACTTTTCAGGTAGAGCAGGAATTATGTATTATACATATTGAAACAACAAATATCTGAACATCCTGTCTTGGGATTACAGTCAGATGTTCTTTTAAAGCAAAGCTGTTATTGCTATTCAGTGTTCCTTAGTTGATCACTTTCCCTACAGCTAACCCACATACAGGATTTGTGTGCTCCAATGCCAAAGAAAAATGTAAAGTCTCATGGTTTGTGCATCCTTATACATTTCATGTTTGCCAAGTGTTTAGACTGGGAATGTTGGTGAATGCAAACTCAACTCATTAATGGACATATGCATTCTATACCAGTTGCTTGGGAGTTACTTGAAGAAAAAGAAATCATGTATTGACTTACTTCCTTCTATATCATCACTGTCTTCATAAATGGTAGACAAACATAATAATTGATTAGCATTCTTAATGAAACTGGGAGAATTCAATGGTCTTGTGTTTCTGAAAAAAATGTGAGTGTTTCCTTTTCTCTTTGAGGGATGTTTTGGTCCCATGGGAAAGCCTGGTCTCTTAGGATGATCAGTGATCAGGAATAAGTGAGGGAAGCAAAAAGTAGCCATAGTAAAAACAAGTCTAATGAAAAATATATTCAATAAATTCCTGGTTTATTCAATAAAGTTTCTAATGCCATTGGATTTCACTTAATAAAGTCCATTGCTGAGGATTTAACAATATCAGCCTAACATAAAACCCAAGTGAGAAATTTTTCAGTAGGAATACTTATGTAAAATTTGCAGGCCCCTTAAAGCAACTATTTTCTATAGCAAAAGCTAAAGGAAAAATTTCCCAAATCACGTCTTCCTTATCTAGGATGATGTGAAGCAGGGTAATACTGGGTGAAGTATGTGTACACTTAAACAGTGGATAGATTAATAGAATGATGACCTTAGATTACCTTATTTGTCAAAATTTCTCCCAAATAATCTTATTTTTCCATTTTTTCTATTTTTATCAATAGCATTATATATCTATGTAGTGTGTTCTGCCTAATACAGTCATAATTGAGTAGACTTGTTTACTATATAACATTAGTCATTTTATTGTCACATGAATCTTTATTTTTCTTTTCTTTATATTTTTTATTTTGTTAAAAGTGAAAGAATTACCATATTACATGAGCTAAGAACAGTTACTGTTCTCTACATGTCTGTAGAAATTGTCATTTTCTCATGTCTGTGTGGGGGGAGGTGATTGCATGCGTGTATGTGTGTTCATGCATGTACACATGCATGTGGAGGCTTCAGGTTAACTTGGCTGTTTTCAGTTGCTTCCCACCTATTCCTTTTAGACAGGTTCTCTCACTGAAAGTATACCTTTGATTCCCCGAGATGATCTAGCCAACCAGCCCAAGGGGTTCCCCTTCCCCAACTCCCTAGCAACAAGACCGAAGGCACACACAATTGTACCCAGATTTGATTTTTACATGGCTTGCACACAAATATCTATAAGGAGCAGTTACATATAAGAGAGTTATACAGTGGCATACTTTACTCATTGGTTGGTGATACAACACTAGTACATTTGATTTTCTATCTGAGAATCTTATTGATTTAGTTTGCCACATTGTAACAATTTTGCTATGTATTCCCACACTTTAAAAATTGACATATTTAAGTTAGGAAACAATTACTCTCTTCAGAGAAGCTATTTTAAAAGTATAGTTGTATATCAGGGACCTGAAAGAGCTGTTTTTAAAGTGATATGTGAGTGAAGATGGGGTGTCATTCAGAGTGATGAAGACTTTCTCAGCAGTTTAAGGCCATATGGCCACGGTCACACAGAGCTTCCACTGAGTCAGTGGCCTCCAGGTTGATGGCCACAAAGAGCTTCCGCCGAGTCAGTGGCCTCCAGGACCTTTTCTCATGAACTCTAAGAATGAAATTAACAGACATTGGAGGACTAAGTTTAGGAGGATTTTATCATGGCTCATATATAGAACTCCAGCTCATAGATCTTAAGACAGGGAGGAAGTCCGAGTTCCTGCTCACAACAAAGCAGGAGAGGGGTTTCCAGAGATTGAGAAGCCCACTCAGAGACTCAGGCTGGTGACTGTTAAAGGTATTTTTTACTGAAGAGGGGTTAAACCCCTGAGTCCTGTTCTGAAGTCAGGTGTCTAGGTACCACTATGTTTTCAGGAAAAGGGATTCATCCCTTCACATTTCTGGGAAAAGGGATAATTATTTCTTCTAAGAAAGACATAAGACTAATTGCTTCTGATATTTCTGGCCTCTAGCAAAGTTTAGGCTAAAAGGACTCCTTTAGGAATAAAAAGATGAGGGAAAAAGCCAGATTTTCTTTTAATGGTTCATGGACAGTCTTGTTTTTACTTTGAAAGATCTCTGTTGCCCCTATCCGGCCTCAAACCAGTTATATATGAGCCTCATATTGTACCATTTTCCAATAGGCAAATTAAAAAAATAAATTTAAATTACAGTCAGAAAAAAATAATGGCATATGCTTATGATCATTCTATAATGCAATACCTTACTTCATATTGTAACTTGAAAAGTAAATTTAAAACTGTTCTCAAATAAAAGAACCATAATACATTTAAATAAAATTAAAGTTAATGAAGGGAATTTCAGATTTGAGAGATCTGGAGATTATAGAGGCATTGGCCATGGAAAATGATCAGCAATAGCACAGCCATCTGCTAATCTGCTATGATGTTTTGGTACCTGTCTTGTACTTACATGGACTGAGTTTGTCCCTGGAGGTTTTCAGCTCTGATTCTGTAATCCATGCTCAGTCACTAATTCCTTCCAGTGCCTGTACTCACACATTTCAGTTTATAGTCAACAAGGTTTTATTCAATAATTTTTAAATGCAAATGGATCTAGAAAATACTGTAGATTTAGGGATCTACAGTACTTGATTAAAAGTTCATTTACACATGCAGCTTGGCAAACACTATAGCTAAAAATAAGTACATCCAATTATATTGTGTAAATCAAGTATAAAGCCTGAATGACATGATTCTTTGTTTCATCTATATTGTTAGTTAAATGTTCTTGTGTGCTTCTATTAGAATATTTTTTTTCAACAGTAGTATTAGGGTTCAAAATAAGAGGACTGGGACCTGAAACAGAGAAGTTTTGTGAAAAGAGGGAGGGACAAGTTCTCTCATATTTGGCTTCAGAATAAACTATCTCTTATCCCCTTTGAACTGAGTAGTGTCTTTTAAATGATCAGTAAATAGCTCCAATAAACTAATTGGTTTGCCAAAATGTGTAAATGGATGTATTTACACCTCTCCCCAGGGAAAAAAATGTTTCATGTAATACCTGGGCCCTTTTAGAATTTTGACCTTCATAACTTATTTTCCTTAGCTACTAATAATGTGATTGTGAACGTTAACACTTATTTTTTTCATCTAATATTCAATTAAATACTTGTCCCTTCGGTTTAAAAATATTTGTTTGACAACTTGTTCATTGCTTTGGCATCAGAAATGGAAAATCACACAAGAGGAGACAATTTCAGATAGATAACTCAGTCTAATTGCTTTTGATTAATCCAAGAGGATTCATTTTACGAGCTGGAGCTTGCATTTCAATACCTAATAATATTATGTTTTGCAAGATGTCATCACTTCTATGCTACCTGATGACAGCAGAGAAGTCCAACAATGCAGAAAAATATTTCTGTTTTCATTTATCAGATTAAACAGCCTTAGGGATTTCTTTTTTTTTTTTCAGTGTGAATATTTATAAGGCCACAATACGGAATGCCTCAAAACCATTCTCAAATAGAGTAGCTATATATCATATTACAAGGAATTGTGCCTATTTTATGAGTATCAATCACAGATTACAAATAAACCCCTTCCAAACAAAATATTTGAAAGCTTTTTGAAGGTTTAAGCTCTTACTTAAGACATTATGTTTTCCATAAGGTAGCAAATAAAATGTTTTGGCCTAATGATTGTGGTGGAAGTGACCACGTCATTTCCTCTGTTTTGAACTGAAGAGAAAACTAAGTAAAACATATTCTGATGACATTAGCTATGCAGTACATGTAGGACCATGCAGGTGTGCTTCTCCAGTTAGCCTCAAGATATTTCTCACTCTTTTACCAGTGCTTGAGTCAATCACATAATAGCTCAGTTAGTTTTACAGGAATAGTTTGGAATTTTTGTATCATTTTCACATTGCAATGGTAATTTGATTTTTAATTTTTTTTATTATCCATAATTAGATACACTTAATAAGAGAATAATGTGCTGATGTCCCCAGTTCCAAAATTTCCCTCTTCACTGTCCCCATTAGCTGGGTATCCATGGGCAGTCTGGATCAGTCCATGGGGTAGGGGGTTATGGATAGCCTAGGAGTCAACCCAGTTCCACCCCTTTTGTATGTTGTTACAGAGGGGGGTATGTCTCTGGATATTCTCCTCCACCATGGCTCTTACAATCTTTCCGCCTCCTCTTCTGCTCAGTTCCCTGAGTCATGGTGGGTGAGTATTAAGGCTGCTTTATTGTTGAGGTCTTAGTTGCCTCAGTACTTCTGCTTTAGGTTGTGTTGAAGATCCTTGGTGTCTGTCTCGCTGGCTCATCTTGGGTTGACTGATTAGCTATGGATATAGGTCTCTTGTTTATCACACCACTATCTGTGAGGTTCCATGTGTGTCCTCCATGGTAGGTCTGGGGTGGCTCACCTCTTGCCAAGAAGACAGCTATCAGCCTGTGGTTCATTGTTAGGGTTGGAAGAGCCACAGCTCTCTCACTGCCTTCTTAAAAATATAAACAGAATCTCCATCGGAGATTAAGATCAGTATAGGTTAATTGAGAAACACATTCTTGAATTGGCTAGATTCTGTTGTTGGTAGGTTTTTATAAATCACTTGTTAAGTGAATGTCTGTTTGGGGTCCCAAGATTTTGGTTCCCAACGTATTTCATTCTGAAATCCCAGTTCCAGTCAAGGACTCCCCTTCACTGAGTGGATTTCTTGGCTGAATTAAAAGCTGTTGATTACTTCCCCTAGGCTTTGGCTCCTCCATTGCACAAGTGCCCCTTTCTTGGTTCATTGTTCTCTCCCAGTAGAAAGTGTGTTCAGCCTGCTCATGATGGCAGACTTTGTTTCATGCTAATGGTCTCTGTTTATTCCAGCTGTCTTTGACCAGCTTCCCAGGGAAGCTTATGCAGTGCTTTCCAGCTCTGCACTAGCTACCATCTTGGGGCTGGTTAACATTCTGGACCACTTAGGGTCTCTTGATACTGATAGATGGCTTTCTGTGGTTCTTCAGCAACAGGATCTCACCTCAGGTCTGAGGTGAGTAATCAAGAGCTTTGACAGGATCCTGTCTTGTTTTTGGGACCTCATGGGTCACTTTGGTCAACAGCTCAGTGAAGGATGGATTCTGTGGCTGGGACCAGGAGCTGCCAGACTGCCCCTCTTGCCAGAAAATGCCCACTCCATGCTCATTAGGTTACATTTATCACATGAGGATTTTATGATTTTTGAACCAATTTTGGTTCAACGTCATGTTTAAGTCATCTCCTCCCACCCATTTCTTACTCCTCTTTCCCAAACTCTAACTTCTGACTGGTTTCCTTAGAGTTTACTGTTATCCTGGTTAGGAAAGACCTATGAGGGATAATATGCAGCATTTGACTCTGTTGTTTTGAGAGTTCACTTAGTAAGATCTGTTCCAAACATAGTTGCACAAATGTCTCTGTCCTGAGATGTGACATCTTGCAGGTAGATGCCTAGTAGAGGGATAGCTGGGTCAATTGGTAGTTCTATGCCCATTCTGTTGGGGAGTCTCCACAGTGATTTTGAAAGTGGTTGAACAAGCTTCCAATCCCACCAGCAGTGAATAAGGGTTCCTTTTCCCCCGCATCTTTGCCATCAATTATTATTGTTGGTTTTCTTTATGATTGCCATTCTGAGTTGAGTATGGTGGTATCTCATTGTGGTTTTGATTTGCATTTCTCTGATGCTTAAGGATGCTGAGCACATTCTCAAGTGAGAAAAGTCCATTTGTGTTTCCTCCTCTGTGAATTCTCTGTTGAGATTAGTGCCCCATTTTGTGAGGGGGCAGTTTGCTTTTTTGTTATTAATTTTTTTTGAGTTCTCTGTAGGTTTTGGAAATTAGGCCTCTGTATGAATTGTGGCTGGCGAAAATCATCTCCCAGTTTGAAGGGGGTCTATTGACTTTAAGAACAGTGTTTTTGTCTGTACAGAAGCTTTTGAGCCTGATCAGGTCCCATTGGTTATGTGATTGTTGCATTTCCGAGCTGTTGGAAATTTACTCAGGAAATTTTCCCTACTCCTATCTCATGTACAGTTCCTCCTATTTTTCTTCCAGGGTGTTCAGGGTTACAGGATTTATATTGAGGTCTCTGATCCATTTGGAGTTGATTTTTGTGCATGATGAAAGGAGTGGGTATATTTTTATTTTTTTAAATGTGTTTATCCAATTTGTCCAGCACCATTTGTGCTATCTTTGGCCCAACATACATTGTTGGCACCCTTGTCAAAGACCAAATTACTGAAGTTACTTGCATTTAAAGCCGGGTCTTCAATTCTGTTCCACTGGTCTGTCTGTTTTTATGACAGTACCATGCTTGTTTAGTTACTATGTCTTTTTAGTATGCTTTCAAGTCAGGCATTGTGATACCTCCTGAGTAAGTTTTTTTTTTTTTTTTTTTTTAACTTAGAATAGTTTTAGCTATCTGACGTCTTTTGCCATTCCAAATAAATTTTGAGATTATAATTTCTATGTCTGTGATGAAAGAGGTTGGGATTTTTATCAGCATGGCATTGAATCTTTAAATTGCTTTTGGAAGGATTGCCATTTTTACTATACTGATTCTCCCTATCCCATGCAATATCTTTCCATCTTATCACATCCTCCTCTATTTCCTTCTTGAGGGTTTAAATATTTTCCTTATATAACTCTTTCACAAGGTATTTGATTTTCTTTGAGGCTATAGAAAATGGGACAGTCTTTCTGATGTCTTTTTCTGTATAGTTGTCTTCTGCATATATAAAGGCTGCTGATTTTTGTGTGTTAATTTTGTATCCTGCCACTTTACTGAAGGCATTAATCACCTTCAAGAGTTTACTGATACTATTCTTTGGGTCTGATATATAAAGGATCATGTTATCTTCAAAGAGGGATAGTTTAATTTCTTCATTTCCAATTTATATCCATTTTATGCTCTTCTCCTATCTTATTCCTTGGGCTCAAACTTCAAGTACTATGTTAAAGAGCAGTGGTGAGAGTAGGCACCCCTGTCTTGTTCCTGAATTGAGTGGGAACTCCTTGAATTGTTCCCAGTTGTGAATGATTTGTGCTTTAGTAGTTTTGTATATTGTCTTTATTATGTTGAAGTATAGGCCTTCTATGCCTTTACTTTCCAGGGCTTTGAACATGAAGTGGTGTTGAATTTTGTCAAAGGCCTTCTCTGCATCTATTGAGATGACCATGTGTTTTTTGTGGTTGAGCCGATTAATGTGGTGGATTTAATTTATTGGCTTATGTATGTTGAACCATACCTGCATCTCTGGAATGAAGCCAACTTGGTCAGGATGGGAAATATTTTTGGTTTGCTAGGACTTTGTTCAGGATTTTTGTGTCTAAGTTCATCAGAGATATGGGTCTGTAGTTCTCTTTTCTTGTTGCATCCTTGCCTGGTTTGGGAATTAGGGCAATGCTAGCTTCATAGAAGGTATTTTGATGCCTTCTCTCTTTTTCTATGCTTCTAACAAGCTTCAGAAAGAGTGGTTTCGGTTATATGATGAAGATTTGGAAGAATTCAGCCGAAAAACCATCTGGTCCTGGGCTTTTCCTTTATTGAAGGTTTTTTATTACATTTTCAATCTCTGTGGATGTGATAGGTTTATTTAGTGAATTTACCTGTTCTGGGTAAGCTTTGGTAGTTGGTAGGTATCCAAATACTTATCCATTTCTTCCAGGAAATTTTGTGGAGTAGAGGTTTGGAAGTATGACCTGATGATACTTCCAATCTCTTCGGGATCTGTTGTGACCTCACCCTTGTCATTTCTGATTTTGTTGATTTGGGTTTTCTTAGTTCCATGTCTGATTATATTGTCCAGAAGTTTGTTGATCTTATTAACTTTTTCAAGGAACCAACTCTTAGATTTATCTACTTTTTAATCATTTTCTTTATTTCCAATTCATTAATCTGAGCTCTGATCTTAATTATTTTCTTTCATCTTGATCTCCGAGGGTTGGCTTTTTCCATCTGTTCCAATGACCTTAGGTGGGTGGCTATGTGCTTGATTTGAGACCTCTCTGTCTTTGTTATGAAGGCATTTATCACAATGAATTTCCTCATTAGGGCTGCCTTAATGTGTCCCATATGTTCTGATAAGATTTGTTATTGTTATCATTTATTGCTATGGATTTCTCAATTTCCTATTTTATTTCTTGGGTGACTCACTTGTTTTTTAGAAGTGAATTGTTCAGTCACCATTACTTTTTGTATTTTCTGAATCCTGATCCTTAAGGATTTGTAAAGAAGTTATACCATGAAAAGAACCCATGATTTATTCTATTAAGTAAGTTATATATTTAAAAATTTACATAAAATTACATTAACACAATTCCATAAGCAAGACTAGATATGTTATTTTGTTTTCCCATATTTTTCACTAATAGATTTGTGTTCTGAAATCATTTCATTGCATCTGTTCATCACCTGAAATACTCCTCTTTAATCTGTTAAAATTTCATGACCATTCCTTGCCTTTCATCATCTTTACATTCTGAGAACTTTTTATACTTGAAGAAGGTATTATTTTTCATTTAAAATTCTATGTCATTTATGTAAGAATTTGAGGTGTCTTAGAGAGCATTGGAGACTTTCTCTGATTTTGGAAGGGTAATAACTAAGGAATTATTGATGAAGGATTTTGGGTTCAGGGAAGGAAAGAGTTCCATAAGGATGCCAGAGATCCCAAGCTCAAGGACCACAATTTTTGTGGTCTTACCTAAATTAGCAAAGAATTGAAATACTAGACTCTGGGAAGAGTAAATTATCAATTATGGGGTATATTTTGGGGAGAATTAGAATCCATGAGGAAGAATGACTGCAAGACTCAAGCCAGAAGGGATTGCTCTCCCTTGCCCTGCTTGAAAGGGGTATGGGAAAATGAAGAGAATCTCTTTCACAAAGGAAACTCTTGGGGAAAGCCCCCAGAGAAGGCATGGGCTAAAGTGGGGAACAAAGTAGGAGATCCAAAGCAAAATGACCCTAATCATCTTCATCCTCAGATAGGGGTTCAGAAAAACCTAAGAAATTGAATTGTGAAGGACTCGGTGATTAAATAAAATTCACATGTTTCATAAAACAGTCAAGTATCCAAGGACAAAATATGTGTAGACAATAAGCAAGAAAATGTCCAGGCAATAAGAACCCCCTCCCCTTTCTCAGCCAAGCTGGAAATGGGGAGAGATTTACGCATTTATGCCCAGGTGAAAACTCAGGTAGTAAGGGACTAAGATTTAAAAAAAAAAAAAAAAGAAAGAAGTGTAATATGTGGCTAGCCTCCTTTTATACAAATAATTAGAATGAAACTTGTTGTCATAACATCACATTCAACTGTGTATGGGATAAAACAGATTGATTGGTAGGCCCAAGAGGTTGACCAAAAATGGGTCAATTTAGCTAGACCCTTAGGAAGCAGAGGCAGGTGGATCACCATTCACCCTGAAACTACTTAGTGAAATCCAGGTCATCCTGGGCTACAGCGAGACCCTACATCAAAAAACCCATACACACTAAAAGAGGTGGATTGGTTCATCCATGTATGCAAACTGCGTGAGAAGCAAGAAGCTGATGCTGAGGGACTTTGCTTGCAGCATGGATGAGCTTGGATCAGCCAGTGGTTATTTTTTTTCCAGGGTGGGTAAGGTGTTACCCATTTTTTTTGTTTGGGCCTGTGTCCCTGGCAGATTGCCTATTAGAAAAAGTTCTCTTGCTTCTGGTTCTTCTTCATTAGGGGCCTAGACAACTATCATAATGTGATGGTTAGGTTTTTTTGTCAACCTGAATCTTTTTAATTACCTTGGGTGGGTCTCTGAGGATGTTTATAGGAAGGCAGCCTCTCAGCAAGGGGCAGAATGTAAAGAAGCTCAAAGAAGCTTGAAGTAAACATCCTTTCCTGTGTGGGCTGTGCAGGAAGGAAATTCCAGATACTCAGGAAGCCATTGAGTCTAGGGAAGGGTTGTAAGACTCCACCCTGAGGCTATATAAAGGGGTTGAGATTCTCTACTTGGACCTCCCTGCCTATTTGCTGCTCTGTGTATATGGTGTTGGTGATGGGTTTCACTCTCGGCTCGGGCCTGTGAAAGAGGACCAGGCTCTTTCACTGTTATGGGACGTCCCCTGGACCTGTAGTTTGAATAAATCATTTCCTCCCATAAACTGTTCTGGTTTAGAGATTCATCCCAGTGATGTGTGGTTGATGATGACAAATTTGCTACCAGGAAGGGGTGATTCACTGAGATGTATCTGACCATGTACATTTTGATCTTCTGGAACTTGTGTGCTGGAGGAATGGACATAGACTTAGTACTTGTAACTGAAGATACCTTCCAGAGCAGTAAGCCAAGTTTTATAGACTATTCTCATGAGCATTTGGAAATGCTCAGTGCAGAGAGTTGCATTTGGAGGCTTGGCTTTTGAACTTTCTATGGGGAAGGAGAGACTGCAGAAAACAATACAAGTGTGTTCCTGGGTCATGGGGTGGATGTATCCTACTGCCCATGCCCAGAAAGTTTGTCCAAGCTTAAATTTAAGCAATAGACTGTGTGCTTGGCTGTGGATATGGGACTGAGAATTAAGATTTGAAGCTAGAAAAACCTCAAAGCAAGTTTAACTTACTGACAGAGATTGGCTTTTGATTATGGCCCAACTGCTTTACATTGAAACGATGGAGAGATGCCTGAGGAGTTTCCACCCAGGAAGGACAGAAAGATGGACTGTGCAAATTCTTTGGAAAGGAAATCACTGAAAGAAAGAAATCTGTTCTTCAAAGTCACGTCTGTTTGTCCCTGAATTAACAACATGGCTGTGTCCTGAAAACCTGGTATTGCTTTTGGAAGCATGAGAAACACATGCATGGAGTGGGTCATGAAGTGCACATGGTTCCAGGAGCTGCTGCTGAGATGCAGTATTTGGAAAAGGGCATGAAGTTCCTGATTGGCAAGTTAAGCCATTGGAAGGTGGACCGTGTGTGCAATGGAGACCCGAAGATGTTTTGGACTTACCAGGGCTTTGCAAGGGCTACCATGGAGTGCTGTTGGCTTGGAATGGAAGTTACCCCAGTTACTCAGCCAAACTGGATGGACAGAAGCAGAAAATCCAGAGACTGTCATTCACTGGTTGTGGTATAGGACTTGAACTACAGATGTTGGGTGTTTGCCTAATGGCTGTTTAGTTTGCATTGTAGTCTTTCCTTGTTATTCCTCATAGCAGATGGAAATGTTTGCTCTGTGGCATTATATGTTAAAAGCATGATGTAACAAGATATGATTTAATGTCAAGTTGACAAGGGGTGGACTTGTGATGGTTAAATATTGTTGTCAACTTGGATCTTTTTAATTATTTGGGTGGGTCTCTGAGGATGCTTACAGGAATGCAGCCTCTCAGCAAGGGGCAGAATGTAAAGAAGCTCAAATAAGTTAGAATTAAACATCCTTTCCTATGAGGGCAGTGCAGGAAAGAAATTCCAGAGACTCAGGAAGCCATTAGGTCTGGGGAAGGGTTGTAAGACCCCACCCTAAGTTCTTTATAAAGGGGAAGAGATTCTCTCCTTGGCCCTGCCTGCCTGTTTGCTATTCTGTGTTTATGGT